>PVJX010010910.1:0-55365 GCA_004027295.1 Dolichotis patagonum | reverse complement strand
TTTTTTAAAAATGAAAGAGAGGAAGGTTCTCTGTTACCAGCAAAATCTTTGAAAATTTATCGCTTCTTGCTAGAGTCAGTGAAATATTAATCTTTTTCTTGACTCTGTTTAGAAGCAGGAGGAATAAAAATGATAATAACTGTGAGAAAAAAATTTTTTATGGTAATCATGATTCCCCCATTACATTGCTTTGAAACATTTTAATGTTTTCATTCATCAGTTGGAATTATTTTACTCTGTTTTGTTTGATTTTATTATGTTTGATCATATGAACAGCTATTTTGAAGAAAACAAAACATTATAGCAGCCATTGCTGATTTAATATTGTCTTGCTTTGAAGTATTACCATGCTTTTGTTCTTCTATTACCCTCAGTTCTATGATGTTGTGTCTTACTGGATTTTAATATATGTGATAGTATGAACAAATTTTTATGGAAAATGAGATATTATAGTAGCCATTGTTCATTTTCTGTTATTTGGTTCAGAATGCCCTGTAATTCTTTCATTCTCTTGAATGGTTTTATACTATTTTGTTATGTTTGATATTATTGTCTGTGAAGCCATGCTCAACTATTACAAAGGAAGAGACATTATGGTAACTACTGTTAATATCCGGTTGTCTTGTTGTGAAGTGCTGTGTTGCTTATATTCTGTTCTGATCTGCTTTGTTCTGTCCTCTTTCGTTTCATACTCTTTAAAATTAAAAAAAAAAAAGCAGCCACTGAAACCTCCACAAACTGTGAACTAAATAAACCTTTCCTTCCTTAATTTGGGGTGTCATGTGTTTTATTCCAGCAATGAAAAAAAAGTAATTAAGACAAACTTCAATCATGTTTATAGCATGCTGGGTTTTTTTCTCAGGCTCTTGTTAAATTTGAACCATACTGTGTTAATTTCACCTTCAAAACCATTTCTTCTACAGTCAGTCATGAGGAGTCCACCCTTTCCCCACTCCCAAATAAAACCACCTCAGATGTAAGATGCCTGACCATTCTGAGCTATTATGAATAATTTGGTCGTACACATTACCCCTACCTCCCAGTTACGCTCTGCCAGGCATCACACATATCTATCTAACAAGAATCTGTCTGATCCAAGGTTGGGTTTTGTCCTTAAGGACGAAAAAGTTGATTTCCCATATCTTGTCCCTCTCACTCTGTCTGCTTCCCACTGATGCCAACACATTGCCTACACCAAGGAACAATACCGCACGATGAAAACTTGTTGAGAGACAAATGCAAATGTCATGTGTGTAAAATTGTACATTTTTGTGAAACACTCCAAAGAAAGAACAGTAAACACAAAAAAAATTTTCTATGACCATCCCTAGATCTTCTGTAATTCTTTTCCATGTACACTTTAATCTTGGGGATGTGATGTAAACCCAGCCCTTTTTCTTCTGTTATGACATTTAGGGAAACTTATACCCAAAGAAAGTTCTAAAAAGTAGGAAAATGATTCAGATTCTATTTTCCTTGGCAGCTGACATTCCATCTCAGTCTCTTTATGTAATTAACCCTTACTAAAATTTGGTTTTTTGTAATTATACTGAACATTTAATTCACTTCTTATAATATTAGGTACAGTGCTAAGTGTATATGCATTATCTCAGCAAATCCACAAAGCAATCCAAGGAGATGGGAACTATGGTAGCTGTGTCACAGATGAACAAACTGAGGAGTAAAAAGATTAAATAACTTGCCCAAGGTCCTGAAGCTTGAAGTCAGTAAGACCAGAATTGAAATCTTAATTTGTCTAACCTTTGCATGTTAGCACCACAAAAAAAAAAAAGAGGGAAGAAAAGAATGATGCTTCTGTGAACCCACACTACATCCACCTCTGTTCCAGTTGCATTCATCCAAATTTGTTAGTCATATTACTCTTATTGCTAAGTGTATTCATTAGCTTTCCCATAGTTGGATAAAATACCCATCACTCACAGTTTAAAGAAGAAGAGATTTAATTAGGCTTACATTTTAAGGAGATTCAGTCCATTGGCTGCAAAGCAGACACATCATGGCAGAGAGCATAGTGGAGCATGCAAAGTTCAAGACAGCTGGGGAGCAGAGCAAGTGTCCTGTGCCGGAGAAGAAGAAGGGGCAAGATCTAGACCCCAAGGCCACACCTGCCTGGCCACCCAAAGCTGCTCACCACCCATTCCTTGGGTAGATGCAAGAGCAATCTAGTTGTCACTGCACCCTAACTGCCAGCCTGACATTTATGTTTTTACATTATTTAGTGACTTTGGCAATGTCATCAGGAATGTGTTTAGTGATTCTAAAATTTTAAACTCCTTATAGAGTAATTACAACTTTATGATTACATATGTATTTTCCATGCAGAATTAACAATACAACTGAGCCTATAGAGAAGGAATAAAATAAATCCTACATCACAAAAACCACCTCTTCAAGGAGACATTCAATACTTCTAGGCTGAGCTCAGGGACAGTTTCTTCTGCTTTATGTCACCTTACTTTCTTTCTGGTTTTGCTCAGTTTCCTTCCTGAATAATATTTTTACTTTCTCGGTTACCGAACTGCCTTGAGTTTTTGCTTACCAGAGACTGTCTTTATCTTGCCCTCATCCCTAGGTGATGGTTTAGCTGGGTATAGAACTAACTATGCTGAAAAGTAGATTGGCAAACCACAGCCCACAGATCAGAAACAGCCCACCTGGCTTTTACACTCTTCTCACTCAATAAGTCACAGCCACATGCTTCAGTTACACTCTGCTTGTGGTGGCTTCCGCACTGAAAGGTCAGAGCCCTGTAGTTGCAACATAATCCACAGAATCTAGAATATTGGCTATCTTGCCCCTTATCAAAAGAAAAATCTACATTTTATTTAAAATCATTAAATAGCAGAACACCTACTCCATTGCCTTGTGTTGTGATGTCAGTTTGATTATTGAGCATCTGTTTAATTTTCCCAATCTCGAAACATTTGTTCATTTTTTTATCGGTCCTTATACTTCTCACTAGGTTTTGGGTTTTGTTTTACTTTTTCTAGTATTTAGTAAAATTGTCCAACTAAAGATTCATGTCTTCTTTCACACATGGTTAGTTTGTTCCATCCCTGTTTCTGTTTTCCATTTCTTTCCTATTATTGAACATGAACTTCTGATCCTGTCTTATGTACTTGCTTACTTTTCTTTTATTTATCTTTTTTTTTGTCTTTTTGATAGTGGAAGAATTTTGTTTTCCTTTGGTCATGTTTGATCTCTCTCTCTCTCTCTCTCTGTCTCTCTCTGTCTCTCTCTCTCTCTGTCTCTCTCTCTATTTCCTCTTCCCCCCTCTTAATAGTGTGGGGTTGGAACCCAAGGCCTCACACCTGCTAAGCAAATACTCTACCACTGAGCACCCCATCAAGATGATCCATGTATTTTTCAATCCAACTCATGAAGTTATTATTTTAGAATCATATTTTAATCACTAGAAGCTCTTCTTAGTCTATCATTACTCTGAAATCACAACTTGTTCTGATTTTAAGGATATAATGTCATTTTATTATTTGTTCTGAGAATTCGGAAGATTATTTTAAAGCCACATTTGGTCTCCTGAGTTAAATCACATTCTTTCTTCAGGAGCAGTCAGTCCATATGTTCACATTACTCCTCTCTCAGGAAAACTGGACTTCATCTGATATCCAGTGTGTGTCCACTACCAAAGGGCAAAGCTGAGCAGCTGAGATACCATACAACATTTTCTCTGCTATGCAAGATTCCAGTACATGGCGGGTAACGGTGTTGACAACCAGATTCCTTATGGTAGAAAGCAGGGAGCTTATACACCCCAAGGTTGGCTTGGGCTTGGAGAAATCCAGTACAGTTCACAAATTTGGAGTATGTTCCTGGCATTTACCAGACAAGCCCAGGGTAATCTGTGGCTTTCTTCTCAGTCCCAGCACCTGCACTGTAGTACTTTAAAGAGTTATGTTCCCTTAGGAACGGTTTGGGGTTATACACAGCACGACTTGCCTGTGTTTGCACTGAGATAGAGCAATGGAGCAGAGAAGAAAGAGAGGGAAAGGAGTGTTGTCTCCGAAGAAGGCCACCCTCAGTCTTGAATTTAGAAGCCCTGGCCCACTTGTCCTTTGTGACCCCGAACTTCAAGCTTGTTCAATCCCTTCTCACCTGTGGACTCTCCCTCTGTTTTCACCTTCCCTTGCTTTTCACATGGGTCTATCTGCTTTCTACCGTCCGGCATTTATTCCCATTCTGCAGTTCCAACGCTGCTGGAATTCCTTCAGCCGGGTTTATAGATGTAATGTAGACAATGAGCGGTAGGTCGTTTCAGTCGTTTCAACGGGCCTTGAGCAAGATGAAAACGTAACGTCTACACTCAGTCTTTCACCTCAGGAAGGAGACACACACCCACACGGTGGATAGAACGTGTTACTGGGCAGACTTCAGTCACCTTTCCTCCTTCGCTCCATCAAGATGTGTTTTCAGGAAAGCTGCCTGATAAATGCACATGACAAATACATTATCTCATAAATGTTTCTTTTCACGATACACATACGCAAGGGAGCTAGATTTTTAATTTGAAAAATTGTTTAACTTTTGAAAAGCTCAGTTTCAGGCTGTAGAAGGAGCTCAGAGGCAGAATCCTTGCCTCGCATTGGCAAAGCCCTGAGTTTCATTCTTGGGCGAGAAAAGTACCTGCAAGTATCCAAATATTTTAATGGAAAATTTTCCTTTTATGGAGAATTCAATTGCCTGAGATGCATTAAAGTCCAATCTGAGTATCTCTGGACCCCGGTGCTTCTGATCAGATAGATTAATGGGCTTCTGCTGATATTTGTAATCAGCTGAAAAACCAAAACCAGTTTTTAAAATATATATATTTTTGAAAGACCATAGACCAGACCAACTGAACCACATCAACGTAATTTTAGGCATCTCATTTTTCAAAATGTTTTCCTATTATAAGAATCTTTGAGAGTTCATAGAAAAGAAGTATTGATGAATTAAAGTACACTTCAAAGAAACTTCTAAACTACACATTTTGCCTCATCGTAAATAACACCTTACCCAGAACATTAAAAAAAAAAAAAAAAAAGGAAACCTCCTGAACAAGAATACATAGTTAAAACTGAAAAGAAAAAGAGGTAACTTGTGCAAATAACTCCTGGGGAAATGGTTAAAAGAAAAATCATATTTAAATTTTTAACCCTCAGCACTATTTTAAGCACCACAAAAAAGACCAAAACCAATTAGGCTATTGCTCATT
Organism: Dolichotis patagonum; assembly: GCA_004027295.1. Lineage (NCBI taxonomy): Eukaryota > Metazoa > Chordata > Mammalia > Rodentia > Caviidae > Dolichotis > Dolichotis patagonum. The sequence goes on along the minus strand of PVJX010010910.1, from coordinate 50,132 downwards.
ATTGAATCCCTATAAAGTCACCATATTGAAATATCTTTCATTTAATTGTAACAAATATGTATTATAATGTGTTCTTAAACATTGGTGTAAAAAGCAAATGTAGGACAGTTAAGGTGTAAGAACCGGGACCTTTTGAAAAGTTGGAAGCTGGCACATCCTTTAGTCGGCTTCAGTTTGCTAATATAAAGAGAGAACACAGCTCTTCGCTCCCAGTCGAGCTGACACTCCGCACACTGCTGACTTGGAAGCTGCCCTTGTCTCTGTCAGCCTGGTGTGTACAAGAACTCAAGTGTGCCTACACACGCACCCCCAGTTTCGCAAATTCGTGGTCAGATGGACAAAGCTTGTGGCCAGGTTCAGCCGCGCTCTGCAGTTATCAACCATGACAGAGCTGGAAGAAAAACATCTGGACCAAGGTCGCTGCTGGCCTTTGTGGCAGAGACTACCTTTGATCTGCAGCTGGAGCTCTCTATTGAGCAGAGCAGATCAATTAGTTAATAGACCATTCCCACTAGTAGTCCCACTGGCAGACTACCTAGTATGGAAGCAAGTTCTATTTATCAGCCTTTCCCTTCCCCTTCTTCTCTAGGCAGATCCTTTTTCCCCCCTGAAATAACATAATTATTAAACCACTTCAGTCACTTCTGTGGTTAATGATTCCCTCCCTTCCTCAGTTCCGCTCTCCTGCTGAAACCTCTTGGTGGGTTTTAAACACACCACTCCATGGCTACAATTTCATTCCCCACTACAATTAGGACTCGGAGCAACTCGGGATCCCATTATTAAAACCAAACATCTTGTCCTGGTTTGGTGAATGCCCTTGAGGAACTGCAGCGATCATCTCTGTATGCATCGTCCTCCAAATTCAAAGAAGTACTACAACGTGAATGCCTTCTCCTGATTTCATTCTAACAGTGTGGTTAATTTTTCTTATATTTTGAAGACTGGTTCTAGGAATTCAATAACACATATAAGAAATTATTTTTAGTCCATTTACAAAGATCTTGTTATCAGTGCTATTGAGAAAAGAATAATTACATGTCAGGGAACCAAATTTAGTTATTTTAGGCCTGGCATGTAGAATTCCAATTAGTTTTTATGACTGTAGTAAGTTTAAAACATTGTATTTGAACTCTGTTTTTTTTTACTTGAACACACAAAAACTGCTCTAAAATAGGTTGCTACGTTTTTGTGTCCGTTTTTTAAGCAGAGTTAGTAAATTCACTGACCTCTTCAGGTATACCAGTTACACCAGCTAGACACACGAGGACCGTCCAGGAAACGCAGCACCCCCGTGAGCCGATGTCCACAGCAAGGGACCCAGGCCCGTGTTTACACTGGAGCCAAGCATGGAGCCTCCCCCAGAGCAGTTGCAAGCACTTAGCCTACATGAAATTCCAAAGGGAATTGCAGGAGGCAGAATGTAATTAGCCCCTTTGGAGTTTGGCACAAATAGAAGGATTAAACAGTGCCATCCTTTGTCCCCAAAATAAAACATGCCAGTGGCAGTACAAGCACAGCCAAGACATAAGGACAGAGCCCGGAGTCTCGTTTGACATCAGTGTGCCCTTTTTCACCTCTTCACTTCACCAGTTCCTACTGGAGCGGTACTCAAGGTGACCCTTTTGGTGTCATGTCACTACCACTTTAATCTTTAGACAAGGACAGATGAAAATACCCAGTGAAGTTCCCATGACTCACCCGCTCTGGGGCTCAGTGGAAATGAAGAACTACTAAGGCTTCAAGGCAACAGTCACTGACTCCCCAAGGGCTCAATCTGAGGCCATTCAAGATGGCGATGACCAGTGTACCTATGCTCAAAAACTGACCTAAGACAGCTGACTTTCAGCTCATCTCCACTGATTTCATAACAATTAACACTGGTAAGTAGGTTGCTAGGAAGCTGAGTGTGAGTCTTGACAGTTTCCCCGTGGTACCTTCAGAGAAGGGGCTGGCTGCTTGATCAGCGTCAAGTGCACCCACGAGCGAGCCAAGGCCAGGGCAGAGCAGAAGTGGCCTCGAAGCCCATGCTTGTCCTCAGTGTTCAATGGGCTCAGCTCTGCTTTCCTTGTTCAAGGCATCCTTGCCAGGACTCTTGCTTTGCTCCTTGCACCTTATGAGGAGGTGAGCACCCTGAATGCTCTTCCTAGGATCTAACATTCACTGCTTCTGGTACTGATTCAGTAGCATCCTGGGATCAATATGCCCAGGGCCCAAGGCCCTGATACAGCTGGATGGAAAGCTAAGACAGAATTCTAGCAACCCCAAGCTCAGTGCTAGCCAGGGCCCATGTCTAGACTCATATCTAGACTTCTGGACTCTATCAGTGTCCAAAAGGGAGAACAGTCCCAGCCTCTCAATCACGGTTAGCGCTGAACCGCTGAATGCTGATGAGCTGTATTGACCGAATGAGACAGTAGTCAAACCTGCACTGGGTCCACAACGTGAAATGTTCTCCCTTAGCATTTGCCTTAGATAACAAATACCCCCTGAGGACAGAGCTAGTGAGTTCCTCCTCTGAGAGCCACACTTCATCAAAGGGGCCCAGGTCAAATTTTATGATGTGCAAGCTTGGTACAGAATAATAATCACCTAAGTCAGCACATTTCTCGCGCATGTAACTTTGTCACTTCTAGGAAGTATTTTGGGCTGCTTTCCTATAAAAAGATTGCAAATCAGTTCTTTGTTGATTGTAGGACAGTCCTAAACTTTTCCCAGTCTCTGGCAGAAGCATTTTGCTGCCTTATTTTGATTCTTTCATTCTGATTCTTCTTTCTACTTAAAACCTTGAATTTTGGGCAGGAAACAGCTCAGCAGCACAGCGCCTGCCTGGCAAGCTGAGGTCACTAGTTCAACTGAAATGTTTTTGAATCTGAAAAAGGGAATGTTAACAATAAACCATTGCTAACTTGCTTTCTTTGTGACAGTCCAATAGAATGAATGTCTCCCCAAAGTCATATGCTAAAACCTATTCCCCAATGTGATAGCACTTGAAGGTGGGAACTTTGAGACATGATTAGATATTTTAGGGGCAGAATCCCCTAAAAGGATCCCCTAAAAGAAAGGATCAGTAGGCAGGGTTGGGGCTTAAAAATGATCAAGATGTGCAGTATATGTACCAATTCCCCAAGATGCATCACAAGCATAAATGAATAAAAAAAAATTTAAAAGAACAGAGTCAGCGACCCCAGGGATGCCTCACACGGTCGATCAGTAAGAAGATGGAAAGAAGATGGCCATCTGAGAGCTGGAACTTCACAGACACAAATGCTCGCAGGCTGTGACCCAGGACTTCCAAGCCTATGGCTCTAGGAGACATGGATTTGTTTTATCTGTAAGCCATGCAAGCTATAGTCATTTGTTTCAGCAGCATAACCAGCTTAAGTAAGACAACTGCATCACAGAGACTTCCTCACTGCCGTCATAAGAAATCCTTTGGCAAGACTCTTATCAGGTTATTATGAGGACTCTACTTATGCCCATATATAGGAAAGAAAAGAAAGCAAGATAGCAAAGGCTCTAAACCACCTGCGGTGTCACAAGGTGAAACAGTCCTCGGCCGCACCACCTGAACAGGCATCTGATCTAAGAAGCTAAGCAGGGTCGGGCCTATTGGATGGCACACAAGGTGAAACATGTCCTCTCTGCTCAGGAGGGTCCCGATCACAGAGAGCCCTAAGAGGTGCTAACGGTGAAAGGAAAACAACACAGTACATGCTCAGCTCGACTGAAGCGCTGAGGAAGCGCGTCACTCGCGGCACCAGTGCCGGGAATCCTCCTAAGGATCCCTGGCTTCTGAGCCAACACCTTCATTCCCGTGTCTTGGAAACTCTACGTGTTGCTTGTTTCTTGCAGACTTTCTAGCACACTCTGAGTGTTGAGTTTAATCTCACAGGCACAAGGCTGGGAGGTGCATGTGACAAGCTCACCTTGGTTTTTGGACTCTGGGAAGCCCTTTGTGAAACAAGTCTCCTCCAAGTGGGTGTGGATTTCTGCCTCAGTCAAAGCCAAATTCCCTTCCTCTTGGCAGCCAGAGAAAAATGGGTGTTTGGGTTTTTTTTAACCCAAAATTCACAATGGGTTAAGTTTCTTTTTCAGACTTGCTCAAAATGTTTGTCTGACCTCTGAGTAGGGTTTGGGATTTGATGACATATAATCTAAGTAAATACATTCAACTCTAATTTATGGGTGAAGAGGAGACTCTGAATTTAAAACAAGCAGTTAAACAAAAAACGCAGACTCCCAGGCAGCATCCCCAGGGTTTTCTTGGACATCTCTATAGTGTCTCTGTAGTTCTCAAAAGGACCCCCCAGGCACAGGACTAGCTGGACAGTACAGTACTTTAACCTCAGACTGAAGTACACCATCTCTGCCACCAAAGCAAGGGGCTACTTCCAATGACACTTTCACAAGTCAGTGGAGAGCCAGGGACATAGCTCAGTGGCACAAGTGCCTTCCTGGCAAGTGCAAAGTCCTGGAAAAAAAAAAGAAAAGAAAAAATCTCAGTCACAGGTCAATGCATACACCTAGAAAATCAGGTTCAAAGAATTAAATATATTTTCTCTGAGGTCTATGTCCCAAGCTCAGCTTCAGCAAAGATTTACAAATTAATTCCTGTCTGATACTTTACTGTATATACATCAATCATGAAAAATTATTGAGACTGAGGCCATCACCTAAGAACAAGCATGGAGCTTCCAAGAAACCAGAACTTTTAGATTCAACCGTGATGTCCTTGGGAAAGTGACACATGCAATTTGAACCTCAGTTTACTTATTTGCAAAAGAAGACCTTCAACCAAGTGATGCCCAGGTGCCTGTACCCTTAGTGAGATGCAACGGCTGTGTCTAAATGCCCCGCCAGCCCACGCCCAGCCGGAAGTCAGACTATCTCAGACTTCACTGGAAAGACTCTGGCCTATCAAGGGCAAGAGCCCCCAGAGAGCCTTCACATCCCCACTTCCTTTCTTCTGTTCATCAAGAGAGGGGACAGCGCCTTTGGGACAAGAGCACCAACCCCAGGAGCAGAAGGGAATCTAGAATGTTGCTCCTTCAGCAGAAACATCGCCACGCAAAAGCCCTCCTTTGGAAGCACGAAGGTAAACATCTTTGGGACTTGTTGCTGTTGACTGCATGGTTTCAATTTGCAAGGCAAATTCATCGGAAGCCTTTCTGCCAGAGAACCGGATGGCCCAGGGAGCTGGTAATTGGTAATGAGTCCTGAGCCCTCTCAGGTCTCCACTATGTTGTGAATGGAGCCAGCGAGCAGTGGATTACTGGATACTGCTGGAAACTCCTGCAAGGCGAGCCAGGCCCTGGGATCCCTCCCCCGTTTAGAGTATCAGTTAAAGTAGCGTCTGACTGGCATTTAGGAGGAAAGCTAGAGAAATGTCTGAGTGGAAAGACAAGGGCAACGAGAGCCTGGGTGCGAGGCTGCGTCTCTGAGTCCGGGCTTTCCCCAGAATATTCCAAGGAAGATTTCCAAGGAATGTCAGCCTCAGAGAAGAGGAATGAATGTACACTTCGCATTCTTGAAGAGTCAGGAATTCCAGTCTTGGAATTTTTATTTCTTCCTAATCACTCTCCCCGTCCAGAGGTTCAAACTCCTTTTGCAGCAATTTCCAAGACGAAATACACTACTACTTATTATGTGCCCCAGGAACCTGCATTTTCTTTACAAAACAAAAGGAGTTTATCATGAGGGCTTTAGAAAGAGCAAAACTGTGCGACTTCATCTCTGAGAGTCACCAAGGTGAATTTCTGAGCTGTACTCTGGCCTGCTGAGTTTTATTTTCAGTGTTTGCAAGCATCCTAGGGGAACCATCTAGCAGAAAAACAGAACTTCTACACTACTAGCTCACCCTGCCCACTCCAGTTCCATATTTATATCACTACCTTTCCTTTACACTCTTTGGTTTATAGTAGCAATAATTTTAGCTCATATATAGTCCAAAGAACAACCAATTAACCAATGCCCAGAGCGGTAAGTATTCCTGGCTGTCTTGCCTAGTCGGTCATTAATTTGGTGAAGGAAGGGCTAACAAACTCATAAAGAGGAACTTGAATTTTAGAAGTTAGTTCAATTTTACATTATTAAAAAGGAAAATGTAGTAAAAATAATAAGAGCTTTGCCAAAACTCTACAGCAAAGTCAATTAGTCTTGCAAAGAGCCGGGGAGTCTGTGATATGGACTTGCATTTGGAACCACTTAGCCTATTAAAGCAACTCGAAACATCATCTCTTGTAAATCATATTTCAGTGCTCACAGCTGGAGCCTACTGAGGACCATTCATGTACAACGGAAGTATTGCTTGCGTCTGCACAAGCAGATAGACACATGCTGCTTCATACAGCGTGTTTCCACACACAGGGTGCACACTTCTCATAAACAGCTCATGTGCTAAGCGTGGTCTGACGCAACAGACAGGAAAACACATGCAGCACTGTGTAAGGACACGCTGTGTACTTTTAAGATGGCCCTAAAAGAAAACCGATTTCAAACAGAAAGATGGCAGCATCGACATGCCACGTCTAAAATACAGGAACGTGTATTTTACTCAGAGCAGAAATCAGTTTTTACCATCTTCACCATATTTCCAGTGCTGCTCCTTTCATCCAAAAGTGTGGTATCAACTGAAGACATGCCCCTGTCCTCCACCAGAAAATATTTTGTTGAATTCTTGTTGACCATGAGGAAAAGTTATAACGATGCTACATGCGATTATTTTCACAGGTAATTCTTTGCAAAAGAGTGTTTTCCAATCACCCGCATGAATTAACAGGCAAATTTTTTTTCAAAGAAACAAATATCCAAGTGCATTAAAAAGCTCACAAAAATCTTCCAAGTTCCTTCAATGAAATGAAGTCGTGCCTTCTCAGCTCCGTGGTTCTGCGTCCTCAGCCTCTATAAAAATCCCAAGTGACTTCTATAGGGTTTCCAAGGAAGACTCAGTGCTAATTAACTGCAGTTTTGTCCATATTTTGTTTTTCTACCACACTGAAAGAATAGCAGGGGGTTAGCCCTGCAGAAAAGATTATTAAAACTTTAATAACCTGAGCCTTTGAACCTTTCCAAATTCTTTACAATTTTCTCACATGTCCAACCCAGATGTCTGCACATATTTACATGCCAACGTGAACTTTTGTTTACAGTTTTATTCACCTTATTTATTAAGAAAGACAGCAAGCTGTTCTTCTAAGAAAAGGAATCTAGTGATTCTTAAAAATAAATTCACATGATTTTTTTATCCATATTTAAGCTAATGATTTCCAAGAGCATGAGAGTTTCTTCGCTGCTGCTGGAGGTAAATTGTTGGGCAGCCTAGCAACCTGGCCGGCTGAATCACAGCATTCTTTTCCTGCTAGCTACAAAACTTCAAAAGGCTGAAAAGAGAGTTCCTTCTGGAAACTTGAACTCTTGGGATTGTTACAAAGGAGAGACCAAAAAGGAGGCGCCCTCTTCACATAATTAGCTGGTTGCTGTTCCACCAAAGAGAGGGGCATTTGCATAGGACAATAGCCAATGCATCGCCTTCCACAGAGCTCAGTGTGGCAGCTGTGTTATCCTGTAGACAGACGCTTGTAGCCCTCCAGTAGCCAATTACTACTTTTTTGTACATAAAAGAAACTCAATCAAGTGCAACTATTGCCACCAACCAGTTGCACCTCAAAATGTCTTTGCTCTGCAATCAAGGGCTGGCAAACGAAGCATCTATCAGTGGATGTGTTGAAGGGTAGTTTTAGGAAGTTTCCTTTAAAAATGAGCCAGGGCATCTTTTCTCTTCCTGTTTTTTGCTGAACAAAACTTTAACGTGATGGCTGGAACCCTGGCAGCTCTGTTAGACCTGAAGTCGAGAAACAACACTAAATGGGGCGAAGTGCTAAGAGAACAGGAGCCTGGATCCCTGGTGCCCATGAAGCTGCCTCCCCACCTCTAGAAGGGCGCTTCCAAAGCTGTCGTATATGTGGAAGGAGAAGTAATACTGCGCGCTGGTTTTCTGTTTTGCTTTGTTTTGGTTTGGTTTCATTTTTTAATGTAATAAAGCCCACAACATATTGCTTGATTTAAAGTGCTCTGTTCTGGGTCTATTCTGCATTCTGAGAAGGAAAAGCAGTCCTGACTCTCAGCACAGGCTGGCCAGCAGCCGGCTTGATGTGCCTGGTGCTGCTCTGGGGCTCGCAATGAGCTCTGGTCCTGCTGAACAAAAGCAGTTTTACCAAGTGTCAGTGTCGGGCAAGGACGCGTTGTGACTCTGAAGGATCAAGACAAAAATAAAATCACTCCACACCAATTACAACACAAGCAAAGCATGAATGTCCCAGGTACGGAAAGCCCACCCCATCCAGTGACAGCGGGTAAAGTCTGCATTCAGAGCTCTGGGACAGCCTCCCTCCCTGCTTCTACAGAAGGTCTACTACAATGCTCAACTGCTGAGTTAACTCTGCTTCCCAGCAGCTTCCAGTTCCAACCCAAACCCCATGTCCTTCCATTGTCCCCAATCCCTGCACAGTCCCAGTCCTATAGGTCCTTTCTGTCACCCTCCTATGGAGACACAAAGTGTGCATCCCGCTACAGCCGAAAACCAAACATAATCCACTCAGCGTGCCCGCCTGCAGGCCAAGGGGTGGTGACCCAGCTGCAAGTCTTTGGTTCCTCAAAAGACTCCAGTCATCAAGAAACCAAAGCAGGGGCTGGGGACTGAGCTCATGGCGTAAGCTCCTGCCTGGCATGTGCAAGGCTGTGAGTTCGATCCCCGGTACCAAAAAGGAAAGAAAGAAAGAAAGAAAGAAAGAAAGAAAGAAAGAAAGAAAGAAAGAAAGAAAGAAAGAAAGAAACCAGAACAACAATCCCCAGTACCTTCCCCTAAAAGAAGAAACCTAAACATCAGCTCAGCACGGTGGGAAGTCTGCTGCAGCCTCAAATCTCAGCTGGAAGATAGTGGTCACGGGCAGCTGGACACCGTCTTCACCCTGCTCCGCTTCCCTCCTGCCCCACCGTGCCGTCCTGGTCCCCTTCTCCCTTTTCTACCTTCTCGCGCGCCCCTCTGAGCTTCGGTGGTCCTGAGCTGTGGTCACTGACAGCTGCTGTCAGCAGCCGAGTCCTGGGCTGAGCTCTTAAATCAGGCTCGTGACATCGTCACTCACTGACGCCTGAAATATGGGTTTCCTGCCTCTTTTTTGCTGCTCCGAATGACCATCACTTGCCGCCTGTTCTCAGGACAAAGGATAAATCTGCCAGGGCTTCTGAGAGTGAGAGCGAGCAGGAGTCGGTCTCCCGCCCAGAGGCCGCGTGCTGTGCTCCGATGGGACCTTCTCAGGCCAATGCCCTACCTGGACAGTCCGAATCAGGGTGCCAGAGAAGGCACGTATTTTAAAAGAAGTGTTAGCGTCAGTGTTTGTTTCTTCCTCTTCACTCAAAAAAAACTTCCCTGCTAACCATCATTGCCATTCCCTGCTATTATCTCTAGGAAGCCCGGCCTGGTGGCACACGCCTGGAAGCTCAGCACTGTGGAAGGCTGAGGCAGGAGGGTCATAATTTGAGCACAGTCCAGGAAACTTAGGAACTCAATAAGACCCTGTCTCAAAATAAAGTAAGAAAAAGGGCGGAAGATGTCGCTCAGTGTGAAGGTCTTGGGCTCAATTGCCAGCACTACTCCTCCTAATAATAATAATAACCTATGTAATATCGCACAGTAACAATAATTACTACGCCAAATAATTCTTGAGAATAAACAATTTAATTTTGTTTGAATTGCTGGTCCCAAAATACCTAGGATGAAAGTGAGTGATAAATATTGTTTGCATGATTTGGTTACTTCCCTGTGCTAAAAATCAATGCAGCACACATGAACCTAGTACCGGTCTTAGAAATCTGCGGGCTGGACCAAGAGGTTACAGGAGTCAGAAACAAAGTGCCCTTGTGTTGTGTCTCTCTGGGGCGTGCAGACACTTTAGGGCGCACCCCTGAACCCACAGGCACCAAGAAGCCAGCAACAGAGCCAGGAGGGGTGAGGCCGACATGAGGGCCGGGAGACCTGACGCTTGTGCGTCTGCGTGCTGCTACTGTGTGGGAAACACGCGTGTCCCAGAGGCTGACAGTCACACGAGACTCGCTCAGAGCCCAGCATGGCCCTAGGGGGATGCACTGGGGCCAGCATCAGCCTCTCAGGACACAGGACGCGCCGGGTTCCACGTCTGCGTGTCGGGGCTGAGTTCACGCAGGAGCCGCATGGCTCTGCCCGGGGCCTCAGTTCTTGTGCTTATGACAGGAAAATCCAGGGTGAAAGGGGAAACGCCCCTTTCCCTTTCCGTAGCATGGGCTTCTGCATTTCACTGATTAGGGAACAAGGGGATAGGCCTGTCCTAAGTGTTGATCTCATTGTCCTGCGGCGTCTTTTGGGTCAGCAGAACACCACACCCAGATCTCAGTGAAAAGTAAGCACAGGCCGGGACGCAGCTCAGCTTAAGCCAGTGTCAGGCTGGGGCATCTGACAGCCGTGGCCTGGAGGACAAACGCCAGCCAGTACTGGGCTCCGACCCAGATTAGATTAGATTCGAGGTTTAGGGCCCAGGGTCTCGCTATGCTGCCCAGGCTGGACTCGAACAGTCAGTCTTCTTGCCTCAGCCTCCAGTAGCTGAGATTACAGGCTGCGTCCCTGCTGCCAGTGTGACTTGGACTCTGGCAGCAGGAGCTTCTGTGCTTCTTCCCACCCACTCCCTTATGCTTTTCCCCAGTAGGAACTACTGCTCCAACCACTGACTCCAAAAATGTGTTTCGCCTGTTCTTAAATTTAGACAAGCCAAGTGTAGTGGTGCACGCCTGTAATCCCATCACTCCGGAGGCTGAGGCAGGAGGATCACTGAGTTTGAGGCCAATTTGGGCTACATAGTGAGTTCAAGGCCAGCATCAACTACAGAGTGAGACTCTGTCTTAAAAAAAATTAGACTATAAGGAAGGAGAGAAGCTTGTTCTTTTGCTGGCTGCTACCTTGAAGTACTGCCCCTGTACCACGCCACCCTGCGTAGGCACCAGCTGATTATGAACTGAAACCTCCACAAACAGTGAGCTAAATAAACCTTTCCTTCCTTCATTTTGAGTATTGGTATTTCCTGCCAGCAACGAGAGAAAAGTAACCAAGACAACGCTTGTGAAACTTTTTCTTCAGTCCAGAATCCAGACGCAACACAGTTACTCTCTGTTCACTCTCCAACCCCGACCCCGGAACCATACATCCCCTTCCTCTGCCCATGGATTTACCTCGCCAGCGCTTCAGGGGAACGGCACAAGACACAGGCAGCCTTTTGTGAATGGCTTCTTTCATGTGAGATAACGCCTTCCTGTTTCATCTATTCTGTAGATACTGCAGTATTTCCTTCTTTTCATGGCCAAATTACATTCTGCTGTGTTTATTTACCAAATTTTATCTATTTATCTATTGACAGACATTTGGGTTATTCTACTTTTTGATTATTGCAAATAACGCTGCTAGGAACATGTGTACAAATATGTGTTCTGAGTCCCTACTTTCAGCTAGTTGCAGTACATACTTAGCATTGGAATTGCTTAGTCATATGACAATTCCGTTTACCTTTCTGAAGAACCACCAAATTCCTTTCCACAGCTGCTGGGCCACTTACACTCCTACTAACAATGTGAAAGGGCTATTGTTGTGCCATCTCCGTATAAAAGCTTATTTTCTATTTTTTAGAACTACTAACAACTGAGTCTGTGAGAGATAGCATCTCTCTGTGGAAGTGATCTGCGTTTTTCTAATGATTAATGATGTTGAACATCTTTTCCTATTCTCCTTAACCATTTATGCATTCTTATACTACTATTGCTTCCATTATCATAGCTTTGCAGCAAAGTTTGTTTGCAATTTGTTGTTTTACTTTGCGGTGCTAAGAAGCAAATCTAAGGTCTCAGGCATGCTAAGAAAGTACGCTATTACCAACCTATCCCCAGCCTGTTGGAAGTTTCTAAAGAAACGTGAGTTACCCAGATTTATTCTTCTGTTTCAGAATTAGTTCAGCTTTGAAATTATTCTAGGGCCTCTTATGTTTCAAATAAATTCGAGAGAAGGCTTTTCAATTTCTGGAGGAAAAGGCCATTGGGATTTTAAAAGTAACTTGTAGCACTGCCCCTTAGCAATGCTAAGTCTTCCATTCTGTAAGCACGGCATACCCTTCAATTTACTTGTGCTTAAGTTTTAGCAATATTTTATACTTTTCAGTTGGGATGTCCTTACCTACTTGAATACAATTATTTCTAGGTATTTTATTCTTTTATATTATTATGATAGAATACTTCTGTATCTATAATTTTTTTTTCTTTTGTGGTACCAGGGATCGAACTCACGACGTTGAGCTTGCAAAGCAGGCACTTATGCCGCTGAGCTAAATCCCCAGCCCTGTATCTATAATTTTGTTGTCATTGTTTTGCTCTTTTTTTTTTTTCTCTTTTTGGTACCGGAGATCAAACTCATGACTTTGCTTTTGCCAAGCAGGCACTTACGCCGCTGAGCTAAACCCCTGACCCTATAATATATCATCTTGATTTTTTTTTTGTTACTGCTGTTTTTCTGAGACAAAAATCTCACTTTGTAGTTCAGACTGACCTTGAACTCACAGTGATTTTTCTGCCTCAGCCTCCTGAGTTCTAAGAATATAGATGTACAGCATCACACCCAGCTGGAATATTTTCTTAATAAAATGATGCTTTCAACAATGCTACTTATAGAAGTCTTTTTGCATGTGACAAGTTGCTATTCTCATACTGCTTTGGAGATTCTCTGATATTCAACAATTTGGCTATAATATTTCCACATGGATCTCTGGAGATTTACCCTTCTTGTAGTGTGTGAGATTCTTAGATGTAAAGGATCGGTTTTTTCCATTAAATGTGTGAAGTTGGGGCGGGGGATTTAGCTCAGCGGCATACGCGCCTGCCTTGCAAGCTCGCAGCCGTGAATTCAATGCCCGGTACCAAAAAGAAAAAAAATGTGTGAAGTTTGGGGCCATTATTTCTTCAAATATCCATTTTTACCTTTTCTTTTTTCTATTAAAAATTCCACAGTGTTGGTATACTTGATGGTGTTCAGAAGTTTTTTTAACCATTATTCATGTTTCTATCATTTTTTTTTATTTTTGTTCTTCTTACTATAATTTCAGTAGTCTTATAAAAAGTACTAATTACTTATTACATCTACTCAAACATGCTGTTGAACCTCTCTAGTAATTTTTTTCATTTCAGCTATTGTACTTTTCAAAATTTTTGGTTCTGTTTTATAATTTTCTCTTTGTTGATATTTCCCCCTTGATCATGCATAGTTCTCCTGCTTTCCTTTAGTTCTTTGTCTGTGGTTCCCAGGAGCATATTTAAAACAGCTTATTTATAGTCTTTGTCTAGTAAGTCTAACAGCTGGGCTTCCCCAGGACGTTTCTGATACCGGGGATCAAACTCCCGACCTTGTACTTGGCAGGCGGGTACTTGTGCTGCTGAGCTAATACCTGGCCCTGGGCTTCCTCAGGTACAGTTTCTGTTCTCTGCTTTGGTCTGTGTATGAGACATGCATCGCTGTTTATTTTTTCTTCTATGTCCAATACCTTTTTAATGAAAATGGAGATTTTCACTTGAGCAACTGTTATGAAGATAACAATATGCAATAGAACAACCACTGTTAGATTCCTGTCGTCTGGGTTTGAAATCCTATATTGCCACTGTTTGTTGTTGCTGTCATTTTGCCTTTGTTGGTGGTATTCCTGTCGTCTGGGTTTGAAATCCTATATTGCCACTGTTTGTTGTTGCTGTCATTTTGCCTTTGTTGGTGGTGGTTTTTGTTTGCTTCTCAGTTTTTCTGTTTTTTTTTTCTCTTCAAAATAAAAAAATGGAAAATTTTAAAGACTGTCATCTGATAACTCTGTAAATTGGATTTTCTTTTTGCAGGATTCTCTGTTGCTGATGCTCGTCAGTGGCTGAAGTCATCTCTTTGCTTGATATCATCTTCAGACTGTGAAAGTTATACTCCTTTTCCTGTGTGGTCACTAAAATTTCTGCTCCTCTTTCTCAGAACTCAATCCGTGACATGATAGAGATTTTTGTAAATACCTGTAGCCAAACACATACCCTTTCCTGGTGCATGCAGTCTGGCTCCAAGTTAGGAAATTTCTCCAGTACTGAACCAAGCTGCTCCTCCTTCTCCTCTGCCTTCACTTCTTGCTTCCACAAAGCCCACAGATTCCCACAGACGCAATCTTAGTGAGATGGCTGGTCCTGTCTGAGAGGTGCCCAGCACTTTGTATCTCTGTTCTGATTCAGCTTCCTGGGCTACATGTGGCCACCGCCAATCCTCATCCCCTGAGAAGCTTCCCCGTTCTTCCCAACGTGTTGCTCTGGCTCATGTTCATCTGTCTACTGTCCCTCGCCCCATAGGCCTATAGGTAGCAAGTGGTACATGCCTCATTTTTCTTTTAACATTTTTCAAACATTCATTTGTATTGTTGCGTATAGTCACAGTTAAATTTTTTGTTTCTTTATATTGTTTGATCAATCTTGCATGCCAGGATCTGGTAACCAGAGCAGCTTTGTGAAGACAGAAATGTGCAATATAACAACCATTGTTAAGTTTTTCTTTTTTTTTTTTTTACCAGGAGTTGAACTCATGGCCTTGCACATGCCGGGCAGGCACTTAGGGAGCTGAGCTGTACCCCTTCCTGTGCCTTTGTTTTGAAATCCTGTGTCACTACCGTTTTTGGTGTTGCTGTTATCGTTGTTTTCATTTTGCTTTTGCTGTTGTTTTTTGATTGTTTGCTTCTTGATTTTTCTTTTTTCTCTTTAAAAAAAGAATATTCCATTGCATAGATATATTACAATTTATTTTCCAATTTTGTTATTTTCAGTGGTTGGACTATATTCAACTTGAAGTGGTTATGAGCAAGAACACTGGGAGAATACATGTACATATTAGAACATCTATACACGTTTATATTCTCTATGTATCTTGGATTGTGAGTGTTGGATGGTACATATATCAACTTCAGTAGACAATGCTAAGCATTATTCTATGTGGTTATTGATAGAGCTGTGCCCTGGAAAGCTGCGGTGGGAGGCAGGACCAAGGGGCAGACCAAACTGTAGTCACCTTTCCCTGTGGCGCAAAAATAATCCCAGTCAATAACCTGTGCGTTACCTGTGCCCGCCCTAAGCGCCACTCAGTCAGAGGTTATACGAGTACCCTAACCGCACGTGCAGGTTAGAGAAGGCCAGGCTATCTATAGCCATGGACTTCTCTCTACATACTTAGAATAAAGGTCTTTTATCTCATATTTGCTGCTTTATCACACCAAAAATCCTAACAGTTATGTCAATTTACACTTCAACCAGCAGTGACTGAGAATGAGTTTCTCTGTGTATTTGCCAGCATTTGGCATTACCAGCCTTTTAAATTATGCAGTAGGATGATGTTTTTATGGCTAATAGGACACCTTTTCATCAGAACGGGGTTGTTTTTATTGTTTGTTAGGTTTTTGTTTTGGTTTGTACTAGGAATTGAACTCAGGACCTTGCACTTGCCAGGCAGGTGTGTATGCCTGCTGAGCTGTGTCCCTGGCCCTTTATTAGCATGCTGACCACTGAGGTGTCCTCTTTTGCAAAGTACTTGTTTGACTCTCATATCTGCATTTTTTTGATAGAGTAGTTCAGATTTTTTTTGTTGAGTAATTGAAATCCTTTGAATTTCCTAGAATGATACACTTGCTTTTCAGATCTTTTGTTGTATATTTTGATAAACAGAAATTCTGGGCTTTAATGTAGTCCAATTTATGAGTATTTTGCATTAGAGCAAGTGACTCTTGAAGGCTGAACACTGTTAGGGACCAGGAATTATAAACTGCCATAGTATCTGTCCTGGGATCTTGGTGCCCTGGCTGCCCTGTGGGCTGGCTCTGAACTCGGAATCACCTCTCTCTCCCTCAGGAAATTAGCACCCAAGTGCGGGGATGGATCTTGGCTTGTTTCCCTTATGATGTTAAACTCGCCCACAGGAAAAGCACCAGACCGCTGCCTGCACTGGCTGGTAAACAGTGGCCAGCTAGGGGTGTCTTTGTCTCCGCACATCTTGAGGTGCTGACCTCGCAGATGTGTCTTTCTTCATCCTTTCACCATTCCCCTCATGCTTGCAGTTGGGGATCTTGGCCAGCTCTCCAATAAAATATAATGAAAAAAAGATTGGCCATGCTTTGATAATCATAGAAACTAGGTGGTAAATACATGAGGGCTCATTATTAAAATATCTTTGGGGGCTGGGGGTGTCTCTCAGTGATAGGATGGCTAGCATGTGCAAGGGCCTGGGTCAGATTGCCAGCAACAGAAATAAATGAGTAAGTGATTAGATACATTTGTATGTGTTTGAGATTTTCTATAACAAAAAGTTTCATTTTTGTTTTGTTTTAATGCAAAGCATAACTTAAGAAAAGTCCATGAGGATAAGCAAAGCAGGGAGCAGAAGAAAGTGCAAGAGGATAGGAAAAAATGTTGTGGGCAGCTGAGTTAGTTAGAAATATTACAGGGGGTGAGGCAGGGCTGGGCCCTGGAAGGAGCCAGTGCAGAGGAGCAGATACCTTGCAACTGTTGGGGAGACAGACACCTCCTGCTGTGGGCCAGGCCTCAAGACAAGAGATCAAACAAATGCATCCATATCCTAAGGACTGATATTCTAAACAGTTCCCTATCACCCTGAGGAAGTCAGGAGTCACCACCCCAACCCCCTAGGGAAGAGTCACTGCTCTCTAAGAATGCCCACTTTCTATGTGACTCCCTTCCGCATTTGTCCCTAATGTAATCAATTTTACCTGAACTATTAATCTTATTGGCTAACTATAGTTATGTCCCACCTTATGCCCATTTGCCTTATGAGTTCCCAGTTTTCTCCACCTTAAACCCGTCTTGCCCCATGATTTTGCTCTATAAAAGTCCCTGGAAAAAACAGTGTCCTTGGCAACCCACTTGGACCACTTCTGTTTCTCTCTCAGACAGAAGCTTTCTTTCTCTCATAAATAGATTCTGCCCTTAACCTCCATTCATTGTTCCTAAAATTCATTCTTCGATTTTAGAGAACACGAACTCGTACTAGACATAGCAAGTTGGGAGTTTCATTCCCGTATATCAAAAAGACCCTGATTTAGTGATTTGGAAAGGAATTTGATGAGCTGAAAACATACTAGGCATTTTTCTACTGGGCAGTCTTACTGTATGGCCCAAAGGAACCACAGCAAAAGTAAAATGAGCAGGGAAGCACTGGGTGAAAAACAAACATTCAAAGAAAATTAAGGTTAGAAGTAGTTAGTAATTTAGTAGCCCATAGAACAAAGACAATGAAATGATGTGTGTTGAGTTAACCTAAAATCCAGTCAATTCTCATTCATCTGCAAAGTCGAGGGAATGAGATGCCTAGTTCAGCAAGTTCCACAAGCAAAACATCATTTATTTAAAAATGGTTGCTTCTTGAAGCAATGAACAGAACCTTGGTACCTCTTTTGAAGCCTCTTCCTTCTGTCTGGGGATTTGGCCTCCTGAGCACTCATTTGCAGAACACTGGAACAGTGATTTCTTGAGTCTCTTCCATTCGCATCGTTTCATTATCCCAATTCTTGTCTTCATTCTACAGGAAAAATAAGGCTCTTCCATAGGTCCAAGGCATTTTGGGTCATGGTTTTCCAGTTATAAAAATAACAAAATAGGACATTATTTTCAGACTTGGGAGTAGACAGTCATAGCAAGAGATGAGTCCTGTACTCTCTAAGCAAGCAGACTCACTGATTGTGGAGCCAATTCCAACTAACATTTAGCAAGCTCAATCCAAAGACAATGGTTCAGGCTGCAGCAGGCTATTAAATTTATCATTGTAACTCCTGGCCAGGCATGTATCCTATGGATATCCTCCTGAAAGTCATCACAAGAACAGCTGAGTCCTGCAGAGTGTGGGGGTAGAGCTACCTCAGGGGCACCACCTCCCGGGCAGCACCTCCAAGCAGCTGAGGAACAAGCACTGGCCTCTGGGGTGATCTGGAGGATACTGAGGTAGCAGCGCAATGGAGGGAGGGATGCGAGGGTCAGATGGTCGTTGCCTGGTATTTCCCTTTCTGCCTTTAACATTTGCTGCACTGGTTTCAACTGCACGGCTCAGTGGGAGGCAAGGACGGGGTGAAAAGCACAGAGCCTGGTTGAATTCTCCTTTAAGTAGGTCCATTTTTCTCAGCAGCGGGACCTCTTACTTAGACCCAGGCCACTCCACAGAAGTCTGAAGGAATCAACCATGCTTCACAAATGATGCCAAGTCGGGCTTTGCTTTGTCCTCTGGGTCACTGTGATCCTCTGCCAGCTTCAGGGTGACTGAACAATGAAGTTCCTTTCCTTATCTAAAGCCAAGCCTGAGCCCACTCCATCCCTCTGACAAAGGACAAACCTCCATCCTGTCTGACAAAGCCTATCCTAATGAGTGGCATGTGATAGACAGGAGCTATGTATTTGTCTCGGGTATGACTTTACAGTAGATTACCAGTGTTACCAAAGATTTGGAACTAGATTTCCTTAACAGCACAGTAGCTATCACTGCCAAAGTCATCACTTGGAGGAGACAGCTTGTCTTCATCGAGATGCCCTTTGGACACCAGCGCAACACCCCTCAGGGCTTCACTTGTTCCTTTTTGCAATCGCTGCTGCTGGGACTAGCTCTAAATGTGACCAGCAATGCCATTTAGAGAACTCAGACCAGGGTCCCTAAGCCAACCTTGATAAGGCAGTTGACACATGGAAACCAGCTTACTGTTTCCTGAAGCAGAGGAGGCAGTCAACAACCTACAGGGCAAGCCCATGGCCTGGCAGGAGTAAATGAATGTTCTCCTCATGCTTCCCTTGGTCTGATGCCCCAAGACCCATCTCAGGCTGCCCCATGAGCTGGGCACCACCTCACATCTCCTGGACCGGCTCCCTGCACCCCTCTTCTCCGCCAGGCTCCACTCCCGCTCCTGGGCTGTGCCCAGCAGGGCCACGTTTGCACCCCAGCCCTGCCTCCACCTCAAACCTGCTTCGCAAAAGCTCAAGCTGACGCAGCGCTTGGTTACAGCAGCCTCCAGCGTCCAACTTGCTTTTCACGTTGTCAACTTCTGAGACAGAGAGCAGGGAAAAAACATTGCTTTTCACGTTGTCAACTTCTGAGACAGAGAGCAGGGAAAAAACATTCAGTGTTAATGAACAAGGACTCTATTTACACTCTCAAGAGCATAGAGATTAGAAGTCCTCGTGTGGGTGGAAAAGAAAGGAGGAAGCAAGTGAGGGAATAAGGGAATGCGGGAGGGAAAGAAGAAAGAGCAAGAGGAAAGGAAGGGAAGGGAGCAGAAAGTGCAGGGAAGAGGACAGGACCTCTCCCTCCTTCTCCTCACCCACCAGGCTTCAGCATGGCTGCACCTCCCAGGGCTGCCACCGCCCGTGCAGAAGCTTTCCCCCCACCCCTCTTCACTCTGTCATGATCTCTCTTCTGCATCCTCTCATCTGGGGGTGCACAAGCCATTGAGGCCATGGAGAGAGCTGCAAAACCAAGCTTATCCCACATGATGACAGCTCCATACTGCTCCAATCTCCCAACCTTCACATGCTTAAATGATGACAACAGAAACCGATCGGTCTTTCTCCCACGCCAACTTCATCACATCTGCATGAGGAACGCAGTACAACCACCCCTGCGGTCACGCCGAGTCCCCAGCCTCTCTCCGTACATTAACCTCCATTCGTGAGCCCTCTGGGAGTTACACGGAGCCTTGCCAGCCCCTTCCCCTCCCTGACTTCCTCCAACCGGCCTCTTCCTGGGAGCTCCTCCGGCCTCCCGCAGCCATTGGGCCCCAGGACCTTTGCTGTGTTCCTCGTGCCCTGGTGCAGCCCCCAAGATACGGTGCCCACCTGGCCTCTCTGGGACCACATCGCAGCTGCCTCCCACCCCAGGAACACAGTGAGGCTGGGGTGCGGCTCAGCGGTAGGGTACTTGTCCAGTATGCCCACCTGCAGAAAGCTGCACACATAGAAAGAAAGACCCAGGTAAGATAACCAGGAAGCTACAGTAAAACAAAGGCATGGGTTGTTATACAGCCTTCTGCTTTGGTCAGAGCCACTAGTGGTTTAGTTCTCTTTCTCTTCCTGATATAGAGGGAGAGACACACTCACAAAAGGAGGTTTTCTGTCTCCAGTTGTGTTTCTCTTACAAAAAGACAACTTTTGCAGGACTCTAGGAGAGGTAAGATGATGCAGTCATGCCCAGGCTGGGAAATTTAGCAATTCACTGAAATCCTGTCTCCAAATAAAAATATATATATATATAAACAGCCTGGCGATGTAACTCAGTGCCCTGGGCTCAATCCCCAGTACCGAAAAGGAAAAATATAGGTAGGGAGTAACTTTAGGGCTCCTCTTGTAGCTGCAGTTACTCAAAATAATCTGCTCAAAATAACCCTAAAGCCAAAAGGCACGTTTGGGGATAATATGATCTGGTCTCCTAAAGTCCCATTTTGGGGTGCTGTGTCCTGGCTCCGCCTCCCAAGGTTGTAAACTCCTGCTGGCTGTGGGACTGACTGACCACCTAGGGTGAGGAATAGCTCCTCCATGAATTGCCTTTGTTTCTTTTAGACACAAACCAGATAAAATCTTTTACAAGTACTAAAGAAAGAACTGCTGTAATAACCTGATTTTAGACTGAACTTTGCTCGTTAGAGCTGGGGCTGCTCCTCCTCCCGGAGCCTGGGAGTCTCCGATCACTGGTCACTGCCCTGCTTTGCTCTCTTCTTCCTGCCTTCATTTGACTGTTGGTGAATTTCTTGGGATGTAGAAATTGTGCCAGCCTTGACACAGAGGGAGCAGGGCTGGAGGCGCCGTCCCGTCCTGACAGGCTCTTGCTGAAACTCGTGAGCCTTCCTCGTGAGCACTGCGTCCCTTGCTGTACTGGAGCTCTGCTGCCTTGTCTCCTCACTGACCTGCCTGCCCTGTGACATCTACCTTGGGGCAGCCAACTGGTGGCCACGTGCAAGGGGTGGAGGGGAAGGGACGGCTTCCTTGCTGCTTCACCAGTGAAGCTTTCTCTTCTGGAACCCCAAGAATCTGTAAGGTAGAGCTCCCCCACACCACCAAGCCCTGTGGAAGCCACTTTTATGGTCCCATAAGAAAAGCCTTGAGAATCTTAGAGTTTGGTCCCCAAATTCCTCCCCGTCCACTGCCTTCAGTACCAGCTAGGTCTCTTCCGAATCCTCAGGCAGCTGGGTAAGGACTCCCACAGCAGTGCTCTGGCTCCATCTTGTCAGCAAAGCCCTCCCCACCCAGCCTGCTCTACCCTCTTTAAAACTCTACTGATAGCAGCAGCGGAGCCTCCTCTGGTGGAGCTAAATCCCTAAATTCCCAGCTCTCAGGGAGATGACGGCAGGAGGGTGGCACATTCCACCCAGCCGGAGCAACAGAGGCTTTAGAAGATAACACAAGGGTTTGCAAAGCAGCTCGGTACAGAGCTCCCCCCACCCCACCCGCTCAATCCTTAGTAGTGCAAACGAATAAATAAATAAAGCAGCTGATCTTAGTTTGTCACAGAGGAGCCAGGTAAACAAAGTCACATGCCTGTGTCATAATCCCAGAGTTAACCTCTCAGGAAGGTCATATTCTTTTCCATCACAGTGTTATGGAGATGTAATTGACAATAAAATTTGTATAAAATATCTACAAATGTTTTGGTATACGCAGTGGTGGACACATGTTTTTCTCTTCCGACAAAAGATGTTCAAGTAAAAATTGTCTCTTTCTAAACCAAAACCTCAGTATTTCGGTTCAGTCCAGCGTTGGTGCTTTGTAATAAGTAAGCAGGTTTCGAGTTGCACTCTGGGCTCCGGGCTGCACAAGGTCCGAGTCGCTGATAAAGAGTGTACATAAGGTATATGTGATTGCCACTAGCAAGACGACTCTCTTGTCCATGGCTTTACACCCCTCTATTTTGTATGTGTGGTGAAAATACTTGAACCCGAGTGTTTGGCAAATTTCAAGGACACATGTTTACTAACCATGGCCACCATGCTGTGAGGTGACCAGGACTAGTCATCTGATAGCTAAGCTTTCTGCCCTGATCATCACCCCGCCCCATTCTCCCCACCCTGGTCGCTGGCCACCACCACTCTGCTCTGTCTCTGTGACTCTGACTTTTTAGAATCCACATGTAAATGGGGCCATTTGTCTCCCTATGCTCACATTACCACCTTCAGTGTCCTTCACGCTCACCCATCTGATTGCCCGTGACAGCATTTACTTCTCTTCCTAAGGCTGAGTAATCTTTCATGTTTATGTCACATTTCCTTTACCCACTCATGCACGGATGGACTCTGGCTTCAGCTGTGGCCTGGTGTCCCTCCTGCTGGACATGTCAGCACGATGACTGTCATCCTCACCTGTGCTGACCCTGCTCATGCCCTTAGATCCTCCCCCCATCAGAGAAACCAGTGTGCTGAGAGAAATGACCTTGGCTCGCTGTGCTCTCCAGCTCCTCCGAGAGGCCCAGAGCAGTGGCCCTGACCGCAGGCTCTGAAGCCAGCCTGCCTGCGTCTGCAGGCTCTTCACTCCCACTGTCCAGCCCCGGGCAAGGAACTTACATGCCCTATACTGTGGCATTGCATAATCGCTGATGCTCATAAAGATGCCATGAATCATCTGGTAAAATTTAAAATCTGCTCAGTGTGCTCTAAGAGAAAAATATAAAACACATTCTAGAAACATTTATATCTAAGGTAGTTTTCAAAGCACTGGTGCTCCAGACTAAGCTTCGATTACCTTGAAACACTACTTGGATAGGGTGCATCTCTCCCCATCACAGCTATGCAATGGAATCCTGGCTATTACACTCCAGGGGACGCAAACTGATAGAAGAGGTCACAGATTCAGCTGAAGACCACAAATCGCATCCCTCCCCACCACTTACCGCGCCTTGTGTAAGATATTTTACCTTCCTGAGCACCTTTGTCTGTATGTGAAGTTGAAGATAAAAGTTACTTTCAGCCAAAATGGTCACACAGCTTCCTGAGATAAGGTAAATGCAGGAGCCTGTGTGAGCAGAGCTCTAGGGATGGGGCAGGGCTGCCTAAGGGACCATGCCTCGCCCTGGGGGACTGGACCATGACTGCTGGGGGTGCAGGCACACTGATCTCTTCACTCACCCACCCACCTGCCCTACTAACCTACACAGGAACAAAGAAATGCGGAGGGGAACCTCTGCCTTTTGCCATTCAAAATCATTAAAATACCTCAAGGGAGCTGGGCTCAGGAGGAGAGCCCCTGTCCAGTACGCCAGAGGCGCTGGGTCCCATGGCCAGCACCATAAACAACGAAACGAATGCTGAATCGGATTGAAATCACTGATCAAGGGTTGATCACACAGATCGGAAAACTGTCCCTAGGGCCACAAGGAGGTAAACCTCTCTTTTGTTAAGGGTGCGGGACAGTGGCCACCTGTCACCTTGGTCATACTAATCCCGGGTGGCTGGGTCAGGACAGGACTTGGGAGCAGCTCAGAGGAGCTCATGAAGTCATTCAAGGTGCGCAGAACACATCCAAAGCAGTGGCAGAGGCAAAAGTATAACCGCAAATTCTGGACAGAATGGAAAGACGGTATCTAAGCCAGGAAACACCAGACAGAAGGAGTAATGAAGATCTAAGCGATTCACTCGGCCGACTTTGCCAGCCTCCAGCTGGGCCCTGCGTCTGGAACGCGGGCTCCCGGTCCTCTGCGCAGAGCCACTTGTGCGAGATGTTGGCTGTTTCACCCCTCTGCCCAAACCCTCCAGTGAGCGGCTCACACGTCATTCACAGCACACCTGGGTCTTTGCGAGGCCAGCAGGGACCCCCCACACACACCCCATTCGGCCAGCAGGGACCCCCCACACACACCCCATTCGTGTCTTCCGCCATCTCCCCTGTGCTCACTGGTCTCCTTACACTGGCTCCCACACACCTTCTACCCCGAGTGGCTTCCCTCAGAAGTGAGCAGCCCTTGCCCTCACTTCCTGCAGCTCCCAGACAAAAGGCAGCTCACTGGCTGTAGAAAACTACATGGTCCCCCTCCTTGAATGCAGAACAACTGCTGCAACATTAGTTAAATTGTCTTATTTCCATACACTAACTCAGACAGAGCTGGCTCTGGTATTTCCTTCTTTCTTCAATTGGCTCTAAGCAATGCAAATAAGGCCAGCCGAGTACTGATACGTAATCTGTAAAGTCAGACAGTCTCCTGTTTCCTCCAATAGCTCTCTGTAAAAGATCTGGGTGCAGCGGGATGGAAGAGCCACTTGGCTCCAGGAATGTCAGTTGGGTATGGCCTCAAAGTAAGAGGCTCTGAGCCCCAGGGCACAAAAGTTTATATATCAGAAACTGAGGCAACAGCCTCCTAACTTCTTTCATACACTGTCCCAATCAAATTATACAGACTGTCCCTTCTGCTTATCTCCTCTCATATTGCAAAGATGCTTTTCTCCCCACCTGGCAGCCAGCTCAGGTTACTCACATCCTCACCGTCACTCACCCTCGAGCACCTCCTTCACAAGATGGTAAATTCTGGGAGAGGCCTTGGATCGCGGACTTTGTCCTCACATCCTCATTTGGACTGGACTTAGGACCCTTTGGCTGCCCTTTACTCTTTACTCTTGCCATGGGTGGCATTGGAGGTGGTAGATTGAAATTAACTTGCCGGAATGCCAATAACAGCTCAATGGGATTACAGATAGAATTTTCTGGATTGTGAGGAAGACTGGAAAAGAGATTACAATACTTGGGTTATGATATTCATAATTTGGGATTACAGTACCTGGCCAAGTCTTTCTTACCACTCCCTGCCCTGCTCAGCTCTCAGCGAGCCTCCCTGCAGGATGAGACCAGTTTGCCCTGGCTCCTTTGTTTTGCATCTCCTGTCACTAAAATGGGGACAGAGACTGGGTCTGTCATGTTCCTTGTGCTCTCAAAGCTTGCAACAACTTCTCACACAGTTGAGGGCTTCACAAAGATGAGACAGTAAAGGACTGGGGTGTGGCTCCTTGGGAGAGCACTTGCTCAGCATGGTTCAAGTCCCAGCACCAAAAAAACAAAAATCTTCACAGTCGTCAGGTGTGGGATCATTTACGTCTTGTTATAACTATAGTCCTGCGATTCGGAAGTCGGCTCCTTCCCTCTGCAGGTGCCCCCTGACCCTGGTGGGGAAGGCCCCACCAGCCACTCGGGCTCTGAGCCACAGGATGATCGCTTCTATGCGACGTGAATTTCCAGGATTGCTGCAGTCCAGAGTCACTCATGTTTCTCCTGCTTCTCTGAGCCCTTCAGGCCAATAGCTTACCTGCTTCCTCTCTGTCCTCCTCCACTGAGGGAAGCTTTAGGTAAAACACCGGAAAGCACAGGACACAAGGGACCTTAAATATAAAGACCCTGATCTTTCAGGAGTTCTGTGACAATAGAAGAAACAAGGAGGGAATGGGAAGAGTTTTAATCGGCTTTCAAGCTCATGAAGTCAAAATCAATTTAACCATTTGGTTTCACTTTGCATTTTGTTCTCCCACTTAACTGGGATCTGACAGCAGGAAGGAGGCGGAACCCCACACTTCCACCTCCTGCTCCTCCATCTACGCCAGCTCCGCCCCTCGATGTCCCAGCCTGGTTGGGAGACCCATGGTGGAAGACTCATCTTACACCCCACCATGAAACCCATTATGTCTTCTTTCTTGCTTTCTTTCTCTCTTTCTCTCTTTCTTTCTTTCTCCTTTTGGTATGAGGAATCCAACTCACAGCCCAGCACTTGCTGTGCCACTAAGCTACGCCCCAGCCCCATGCTTCTCTCTAGAAGAGAAACTCACACAAATAAGGAGAAGCAGCATTTAAGAGGCCTCAGGCAAGCAAACATTCAGAAGCAATTATCTCCTACAAACTGTGGGTGCTCTTTTCCCCCTTTTACTTTCTACTTTTTGGCAAGACAGCCTTTACGAAAAGTGACTTACTGCTACCTAACAGGATTAAATTCTTAACTGAAGCATTTTTGCCTAATCCATCCACTACTTTCTAATCCCCTGTGAGTCAGAATGTGAGGAAAAGTTTCTATTTTGACTCAAAAGCCACATTCTTAGAAGTCCCCAGACCCTCACTGCTGAATAGGACGGCCCTTTGACATCTCCACGTGGGGGCCCAGGACAGTGTTCTCCAAATCGTCTTCTGCCTCCACGCAGCTCAGCTCTTCCTGTGCCACCTGACCTTGCCAGGGCCTTGCCACCAAAGGTGTTCTTTCCTGGGTCACGGTGTGTTCCGGAAATCCTTCCAGGAGAAATTCTTGTGGAGCAACGTCCTGTGGACTGACTCGGTGTTTCATTATGATACAGATTTTATTTTGAAAGCCTTAAACCAGAAACGAAGCAACAGCAACACATTTTAGATATTCTTTATTATCAGACACGTACTGAGCAGGACAGTGATGTGGGATTTAAAGCACCTCATTTCACTCCTATTTCCACAGCCCGTTGGCGGGGTCACTTAGACCTTTCTGAGGTTCAGTTTTCTTTCTATTTTTTTACTTTTTTATTTTAAAAAAGATAAAACAGAATAAAACCAATTTTAAAAAAACAGTGTAAGAGATAGTGGACTTCAAAACATTATAAAATCAACAATAGTTACCATAACGCCTTTTGATGTCTTCAAAATAGCTGCAGATAGCTTTGGATATAGTAAAAATCAAACAACAGAATAGAATAGAAACAATAAAAGCAAGACAATGAATGCAATAAAGGATTTCAAAACAAACCGCTAGTAAATCCAAAATTGCTACCATAATACATTTTGCTATCCTTGAAATAGCTTCTCCTGCCATCGAATTTAACATAAACAAAACAAAAGAGAATAAAACTTAACATGACAAAACAATGGAAATGATACAGGACTTCAAAACAAGACCATACGGAATCAACAGTGGCTACACCCTCAGAAAGAGGTCCCCCCTAGATGCCACACTGCATATCACTATCCTCTGAACCCCTGATCGGACCACTGGCCCTAGACCTGCAATGTATCCAATTGCATTTCACCTTGATAACTCTCACCACAGCTCGTGTTTCTCTGGATAAGCCAGTCGCTTATGGGTGGGGGGCGAGGGGTGGATGGCAAATGGTACTTCTTGTATTGCCAGCCCGTGCACTGGAAGGGGCTGGGGTCTGGCTTTTCCTAGTATGGTGGTAGCCTGGTGTACCTTTGTTCTCTCTGCCCCCAATCCGAGAATGGCACTGACTCAGTGGGGGCAGGGGGAAGGGGTGCTTGGGTCTGGCTGTTCCCAGTCTGGTGGTGGCCCACACATGGTGCTGGTTCCCAGACTGGGTTTATTTGCTGGTGTAATTTCAATTTTCTCAACTGAAAAAGAGGTTAAATAGCTATCCAGGGGCGGGCATGTAGCTCAATGGCAGAGCACTTGCTTAGCCTGCCGGAAGCTCTGGGTTCCATCCCCAGCGCTATAGTAACAATAGTACAAATGATAACACCAACCTGGAAATCCTTACGGACAAGCAGCATGAGCATTCAAGTTCTTATGTGTGAAGCTTCTTGATAAACTACAACATCTGGACAAGTAACAGGTATTCAGTTTCTAGTCTGAGTTTTCCCTTGCTGAAAATGTGTCCTCTCCCTCTTCCCAGCCATAAGCACAGAATGTTACTATGGTGCTGCCTTCTGCAGTCCCCACCCACCCTCATGAGCCCCTTCTCTCACTGGGGTTTAGGACAATCCTGCTAGCCTAGGACGAATTACATTTATGTTATTTACAATCTGGAATTACCAGGAGTTTTCTGCCTAACAGATGTTGTTGCTGAGTTGGTGTAAGATTACATTATTAGGTAAAGTAAATGTTTTACAAAAGTCTTTGTTTGCCCAGCAGAGCAGAGATTTCCACGATAAATTTCTCAAGAATGAAAATAGATATGATGACAAATTTCTCCTGGGGAGAAGACCAGACAAAACCCCTGGGATTCCTTCCTTCACGCCTCTCTTTACCCCCAAAGTATTGGTCCAATCAGAATAATCTGGCCTACTCACAGGTAAATTCATCAAAGTACAAGAGGCAGAATGTTCCACCTGCTCTATCGTCTTGGTCTCCATCACAGAGGCCTTGCACACTAAGTTCTTGTGGAGTAAAGGGCATGCAGATGCACTCGCTACCAATCATAGAGACGTGACCTGGAGTGTCACTAGCAAAAGCAGTTCATCTGCCCTTCTCATACCACAACTGGTTTGGTTTGGTTTGGTTTGGTTTGGTTTGGTTTGGTTTTGCTCTGCTCTTCTCTGCTCTGCTCTGCTCTGCTCTGCTCTGCTCTGCCTTGCTCTGCTCTATTCTGCCCTGCCCTGCCCTGCCCTGCCCTGCCCTGCCCTGCCCTGCCTTGCCTTGCCTTGCCTTGCCTTGCTTTGCTTTGCTTTCCCTTGCTTTGCTTTGCTTTGCTTTCCCTTGCTTTGCTTTGCTTTGCTTTGCTTTGCTTTGCTTTGCTTTGCTTTGCTTTGCTTTGCTTTGCTTTGCTTTGCTTTGCTTTGCTTTGCTTTGCTTTGCTTTGCTTTCCTTAGGTCACCATGCTGGGGATGGAACCCAGGCTCTCACACACACTAGGCAAGTGTTCTACCCCTGAGTTGCAACTCTTCCCATGGCTTTATTCCAATTTTGACCTTTATAAAAAGTAAATGAGTAAATTAGCATACAAAAGTAATTTTTGGTTCCTTTGTTTTACCTGGTTGGTATGAAGCCCTTTCCTCAGCTACCACAGGCTGAGGAGCCCTAGCTGCGCTAGGCCTATGGGAAGCGCACTGGGATGGCTGCTCACATAAACTCCATTTGTCTGCTTCGCGGTGTCTCTCTACCTGGATCTCCTGGGGACCTGTGCTTCCTTCCACGTGACTCATTCATCCTGTGTCCTAAGACGTGTTCCACTTGGTAGACATATAAAATTATTCATCTTTACATCTTTTAATGGGATAGTGTATAAAACCCACAGATTATTAACACCATTCCCTTGCTTAGGGTTTCGTTATTCTGAAACCGTGCTCAGTAATGAAGGTTTTCCAAATATTCTCATATTACTATGCCATCCCTGGACATAATAAATTGTCCTGCAACCATAATATGGGGCACAAAAAAAGCATTTCCTCCAGAATGATCCCCCAGCCGACTGTCTGCTGGCGTCTACTCTGGAGAGTTCGCACACCGTTCCGGTCATCCTTGCTGGTGGTCTTCACGCACTGCCAAAGTCCTGAGCAGCTGCAGGCCACAGACGCCTTTTCGGAACTGCATCTATGGTGGGTTCTCCTGGGCTCGTTCCTACCTCGTTTCCTCATGGAAAGCGAAGACTTCAAGCTCCTGAGGCCTTTGATGACATATTTATGTCAATCTGCAACTGGGGAGGTGATCAGACTGTACCTTTAAAGATACAAATGAGGGAAAAGCAATCTCAGACCATGGAAGATAGAACATTTACCCAGAACTTCATTTTTTTAAAATTGAAAACCCATCATGAAACAGGCAAAAACACTCCTCCACATAAGGCCAATCTGCAAGTAGGGCAACTGCATGAGCATCCCGTGGCCATTTTTAAGACAGTTTCCAACAAGACGCCTTCATTTGTCCTCTCCTATCATTTGAAAGCGTTACAGTTGTCATTAATGTTGTTAATTTGGTGTGGGAGAAGGTAAAGCGGAGGAGAGAAGAAAAGCTCTACTCACCAGTTTTAAAGCCAAATATACACATTGAGTCTCCCTTATTCAAAATGGTAGAAGCACCTCAGATCTTGTATTTTTAAAATTTTTAGAATATTTGCATACACAGCATGTGACATCTTGGGGGAATAGCCCAAGCATAAATGTGAAATTCATTTATGTTTCATATATAACTTAGGTAGCCTCAAGGTAAATTTTTTTCAGTGTTGGCGCTGACACCCAGGACCTCAAACATGCTAGGCAAGCGCTCTGCCACTGCGCTATACCCCAGCCAGCCTCGTGAGAGTTTTCTATAATGCGTTATACAGTGTGCTTTGACTGCAATCTGTCACATTCAGCCAGGTCTGGAGCTTTCTACCCATGCTGTCATGCCAGGACTCACAAAATGTTAGATTTTAAAGCATTTTGTATTTTTTATTAGGAATGGTTGACTTGCATAAATTAAATTAAATTTCAAATATTTCTACTATCTGGTATGCTGTAAAAACCCATTCATCAGGAGACGCGGGGTATAACTCAGTGAGAGGCATGAGCTTAGCACTCACAAAGCCTTGGATTTAGCCCCCAGCGCTAAAGAAAGAGAATAAATCCATTAATTACAGTCCTACACAGCTATAGCAGATAATGTTGCCAAGCTATAGGCTTAAATTTCTTTCTCTTTCCAGTTTTTATTTTTATTAGTACACATCTGCATTGCACAATGATTACATTGCTTGTGAGGAGTTGGTGCATGCACACAGCACACCTTAACTCTTTTATTTAATCCTCTTTCCTTCTCCTTCTCCTTGCTATCTCTTCCTCAAAATCTATTCCCTCCTTTGCACTATTTATCTTTTGTCTCATTCTGTGTTTATAATTTATGTTCACATAAGATTGTCTGCCTGATTTATTTCACTTAACATTAGAATCTAGGCACATCCATTTTCCTGCCAACAACTCAATTTATCCTTCTTTATGGCAGATTAGCACTCCATTGCATGTAAATGCCATATTTTCTTTAACCATTCATTTTTGATAGACATGCAGGTTCCATCCTAGATTTATCTAGAAATAGATTTTTTAAAAGAGGATTCTGCCCCCTTCTAATGAAAGTTTAACTTTCTTTTATGCTAAATGGTGAACGACCTAACACGGCACTGCGAATCCTTTCTTGGCCAGAACTGGCATTCCATAGCTGCCCATGTCACCGGCAGACTGTCAGAGTGAGACCAGCTCTCACCCTGACACTCAGGTCCTGGCCCGGGCAAGAGTCAGCAGCTCAGCTCAGCGGAGTGCGTGGCACGGTTGATGAACGAGCATCGAGCCTCGTGTCCACTGGCCACAGTGAAGGTAGCCACACAGCCCGCCTCACCCAGCCACCGCCAGCGTTTAACACAAAGCCAGCTCCTCAGGAGACAGAAGAGCAAGGCGGGCCAGCGTCCTCTCAGTGCCGAGCCTCTGCGCAGCACACAGGTCTGCGGGGAGAAGGAGGCCTAACCGATAAGTATGACAGCTCTGCGGAGCACAGCACCGTGTCACGAGCAAAATACTGCTTCAGCGGGGACACAGCATGAAAGGACTTACGTGTTGCTTAGCATCCAGGTGGAGCGTTTGGATTAATTCCACCTGCTATAGAATCTGCCGCCTCTTATGCAGTCTCATGCGTTGGACTTTATGCTTGTTAGGTTTCCCCTTGGGCTGCAGGTGTGGCTCGGGGTACAGTGTCTGCCCCAGGTGCATAAGGCCCTGGGTTTGATCCCCAGCACTGCAAGAAAAAAAAAGGAGAAAAGTCTCCCTTAATAATAACAACAACAAAACCATATGGAGATGCTTTACTTTGGGGGAAAAATTAATTCTTCAGGCATCAAAGAGAAACCTTGTAATTGCAGAAACGTGGCCAAGTTCATCAACTTGGAAAACTAATTTAATGGCCAGCTTGTATTGACTTCATGTGCTTCTCCAGAGCAAGTTAGAAACATTGAACATGCTGCAGAGAAGGAGCCCTTTATTTAGTCATCAAGTCCTGTTGCGGGATGGGGGGGGGTCTCCAGTTGTCTGAGGAAAAGCGATTTCAAACCTCTGAAAAGCCATCCACCATTTTGACAAGAAATTCCAAGGTCATTTGGTCTGGGTCAAAGAAAAAGGAAAGACATTTTTTAATTAAGAAATCAGTGCAAAAGCAAAATGCCTTTGTATGTTGAGTCGCTAAGAGACGTGGGGAAATCTGCTGGAGATCACTAAGCTTTCTTTAATAACGCAGATTCTTTGGAGAGCCCGTGACCCCCCAGAAGAGGCACGGAAATGAATGTTGACCTTGGGTGGCCGCAGAGAAGTTGGCTGTAGCCAAGGATGTCATCACCGGGGCTCCCGAAGCCACCAGCCTTGACTAGAGGGTCGCCCTGCAGTGGGACTTTACCCCCACCTTCTGTCTCACCTCCTGCATCCAGCGCTAGGGAGCCCGGGCTGAGCTGGAGACCTAACCAAGGATCCCCGGCCAGAGACAGAAGGACCAGGCAGGTCCCGCTGCACTGTCCAGCGCAGTGACATCGTTATTTCCGGACTGTCTGCTCCCAGGCTGAGTCGGCCACCGCAGCGAGGGCCGTCCTGGGAACATCTCCGAAATAGCCTCCTGCTTGCCTTTTACACTCAAAATGAAGCTGAAACCAGTAATTCAAAACACAGCCCTGCACTTCCTCGCAGCCACTGCCCCAGCAGAAGGGCCCCGCCCTGGCCAGCACCCTGCTTGCCTCGCATGCATTCACCTCTCATTACAGGGGAGCCCTGGCAGACAGGAACCTGCTTCCTCCCCACACAGCAATCTGGGCTCATCCACGGCTCGCTGCTCCCTTTTGAAATCATTTGAACTATAAAGTAATTACAGGGACAGACATCCCCAAATGAGATGAACAGCCAGTCTTACAGTTTTCATGGAAGCCCACATATCATTTCTCCAGGACCCCAGGGGAGGCACCATTTCAATAATCACAGCGTTGTGCCTGCGTTTTCTAATTACCACGCTGGCCCTCTGGAGTTTTTCTTTTGAACTTTGAAGCTCAGGGTGCCACTGAGGGTGGGTGCTGTCACCTGGCTGCTGCCTGGCTTCTCTGCTCGGTCACACCTCCACCTTCCCCGTGCCCAAGCACAATACCAGTGTGTTGGCTCTTCGTTCTTTATCAAAGCCCTGCTCCTGCAAAGAAAAACAGTGTTTTGGGGGAAGAGTCAGGCATGGTAATTATACTCCTGATCACTTTAATTTAAGAGGGAAGGAGCACATGCAGAGGCTGTTTACTCCTGACCGGGTGTAATTCTGTGGTAGGACCACAGGCACCCCACAGCCACCTGGGTGTCCTTCAAAGCCACCCTTAGCTCAGCAGCCGAAGGTTAATTACAAGGGAAGGGCGGCTTCCCAGCAGTCACTGGGCTCTCATCCGACAGTGCAGCTTTCTGCTTCCGACTGTTCCCGGCTCCCCAGCCTGCTCCTCCAGAGCAGCCCGCACCAGCAACACGAGAGCGCCTGGTGCCACACTAATGCCGTGCCCGCCTTTTCGTTCTAAGTACTCTAGAGAGGCCGGCCAGGTCACCTGCCCAACTCGGTCAGTGAGCTGATGGGTAAATTACCAAGCAGCCACTCCTGGGGCAGCGGTGTACCGCGCGGCACCGATTATTCACTTGTGACACACAGGCAGTACCTGCGCAAGTGCGGCTGGAGGGTGGACGGGAGAACAAGAGCAGGACAGTCCCGGTGAACCTGGAGCCCTGCGTGACACGGGGAGTGCTCAGTAAACACTAGGTAAAATTTCGATTTAAAAGTTCTCAGCTGGCTGCGTGGCTCAGGAGCTGAGCACAGGCTTTATAAGTGTGAAACCAGGGTTTGCTCCTCGGCACAGAAAAAAGTTATTAAAATTCAGTGGATTTCATGTCCAGTGCTTTGTGTGTATTATCTGATCTCATGTTTACAATAATGTTATGGAGAAAACTCCATTCTTGTTCATACTTCAAAGGAAACTGAGGTTTAGAGAGATCAAAACATGTGCCCAAGTTTACGCAGCTAGTTGTAGAAGTGGGATTTAAACTCAGGAAGCGTGACTCAGCAGCCTAGTGTCTAATCAAAACATTGCTTTGTCTCCCTTCCTCCCCGCCCCACCTCTTTCTTATCTTCCTCACGTAAATATATATCTAATGTTCTCTAAATAACAAACTTCCCACAAGCCACCTTGTTGTTGTCAGAAGTGAAGGATGATCATATCCCCTCAAAGGGACGCTTCTGAGTCACAGAGGATGTCCTGCATGTCACATAGACTGATAGGTCTGTGTCACACACAGGCTTTTATTGCAAATTCCCCGTTATCTGTAGGCGTCGTATCTCCAGCAGGATAGGCCAAGCTGCCTCAGAACTGCTGAAGCCATGTTACACCTACCACACGCGCCCCGCACGCAGCGTCGGCCCAACAACGCACATGAGGTAGGTTACACGTGAGGGGTAAACAGGTACTGAGTGCCAACAACCAGCACCATTTGCCCGCCAAGGAAAGAAACTTCATTCCTGGAAATAGGAACTAGCGGCAGGCTCAGCGTGTTCGGAACTTGTAAGCCGGTGACAGAAGCTCTCGTGTGATGAACACCAACATCAGGACCCTCGTCAGGTTTGCAGGCTGATCAAACCCAGACCTCGGGCAGGCGAGGCTGTGGCATCTCCAGCCAACAGCCCTGCATTTTAATAACATGAAGAGAATTCCCCAGGTCAGCAGGGCGAGAGGACACACAGCCACACCGGTAGGTTGTGCTCCGTTAATCCCACCATTTACATGCAGAACATTCAGAAAGGAACAGTTGCAGGCAGTCGTCTGTATGGGCTGCTTCCTTGGTACATTGTGGTGACTAAAAGCAAAGGAAAATGCATGAGCAAGATCTGGACTTATTTATTTAAAATTTAAGTGTTGACTATCAACTACACGTTGCACGCTGAAAGTGATGTTAAGAATTTTCTTTCCAAGAGCTTGAACCTGGAGATGCTGCTCAGGCTGGGTTTATATTTATAATCCTGCCTCAGCCTCCCAGAGTGCAGGGATAACAAGCGGGCCCCACCACACCCGGTGATATGAAGCACTGTCAGAAATGGTGCTAGGCTTTCAGAAGCCTCCGCTGAATGGAAGGGAGCACATGCATGAGGTACGCTGCTTCGAGGCTAAGTGGTACCTTGCAGCTTGCAAGGCCTTTTACACAGTCATCCGGCTGCAGCATAACGGAGGTGACCTGCGGCTTTCTCGGCGTGTGGATGGGGACTTAGGGGTTTGCTTCCTTCAGGACCAGGGAAGCCTTGACACACTGGCCCAAAGAGCACACATCTGACAGGACCGAGTGAGCCCCTGTTCCTCGGCCACCTTCTGGCAGAGAAGGCCAACTAGAGGTTGTGCTTATGCAAAATGTAGTTAGAGGAAGCCTGGTTAATATTCCAGTGCACTAATTAGACAGCCATTCGCTGTCCTCTCTAGGCTCAGAGAACTCAGTCCTGTGGGGACGTCAACGTGTAAACAGATGATGACAACACAGGGTAGGAGATGCCTGAAAAAGACAGACCGCCCTGAAGCCCCAGGCACTGTGCCCCTCTGCAGGGGTCAGGAGGATCAGGAAACATTTTAATAGGGTTTTGAAGGATGCATAGGAGATGGCTTGGCAGAGCAGGAGAGGAAACAGTCCAAAAGGCAACAAACCCACATGAACAGACAGCACAAATGATACTATGCTAACACAATCCTTTCGCATTCCTCATTCACTTGCACAGCATGGAAGGCAGGAAGGGACAACGTTAACATTCCTTTCCTACAAGGTAGCAGCTGGGGCTCAGACACTTCGCTTTCTAGAATGAGAGCCAGCAGGTCCCTTAACTCCAAGTGAGTCCATGTCCCTTCTACCTGGGACAGGTGTAAGTCTCTAAAACTGAAAGAAATGGGTTCCTCGGAGCACCACCCTCACGGCCTCAGAGCTGGAAACCAGCTCGGTGGATGCGTGGTGAGCATTACCGTTCAGTGGGGCTTCACGCCGTCCTGGCTGCAGTTCTGGCTGGAAGGAACAGTGACTCCAAGCCGGGGAGTCTGCCGCAAAGAAAAGAAGGGGCACTTCCACCGCACAGCTTCTGTCGCCTCTGGAAGGGGCTGGCTTGCAGATAAAAGGTGATTACGACTCTGTGCATTTTGTGCAGTTGCAGGAAAACAGCTGAGACCAGGGAATCAGGAACAAGAAGGCACTGATCTCACCACTGTGGACCGGAGAAGATCTCTGGCATTGAGTGCATTCCTGAAGCATTGTCC
The DNA here is from genome assembly GCA_004027295.1 of Dolichotis patagonum. Classification (NCBI taxonomy): domain Eukaryota; kingdom Metazoa; phylum Chordata; class Mammalia; order Rodentia; family Caviidae; genus Dolichotis; species Dolichotis patagonum. The sequence goes on along the minus strand of PVJX010010910.1, from coordinate 14,067 downwards.
AGTGGCAGAAGGCAGAAGGGCAGGGATGGCAAGAGGAGGACGGGGCCACTCTGCAGGTGACAGCAGCCCTCCATTCACGAGGATGGGCCCACGACCCAGCACCTCCCACCGCACCCCATCTCCCAGCATTGCACGCTGGGGACATGTTGCCCACATGTGCGCTCTTGAGACATATCCAGGCCCTGCCAGTGCCTGCACTGCCTGGACCTCTGTGCCCCACAGACGCCAAGCTGGCACGCTCCGCCGTGGCACCCTCCTTAGCACTGCCGGCTGCCCTTCACCTGACCCTTAGACACTCACCTCCTTCCACAGCTCCAAGCGCTTCTCGCACTCATACATCAGTTGATGCAAAAGTGAACGAAAACCCTTCTCAGTTGCACTGCTGTCTGATGTTAAGACCTGATTTTGGTACACATTAGTAGTATTAGGGTGGGTTTGATTTGGCTTCCAGTGAATCAATAGTAAGTTGTTAAAATGGTCTGCTGGACACCATGGACCTCAACAGGGACTTCCATTTATAAAGGACTGATCCGAAAGCTACATTCTTCTCCACTGGTACCTCAGAAGGACAATCCCATAGTTGTTTCCTCCCAGAAATTCGAGATTTTTTTCTTAAAACTTTATTTTTGAAGATCATAATAACAAGGGCCTCTTTCCCTTCAACATAATTAACTGCGAACATTGCTCCTATACTAATGTGTGCGAATTAGAGTATGTTACTGTCAAGAGTCAGGTGCAGTGGTGCGTGCCTGTAATCTCAGCACTCAGGGGGACAGAGGCAGGAGGGTCACAAGTTCAAGCCCGATTGTAAAAACTGAATGTTGTGTGTACATTTCTGATCCTTCTGCTAATATCTCAGTAGCTGTTCAAAATATTAGACAACAAATCAATGACATGGCAGACTCTGAAATTCCCTGGACCTTATCCTTATCCTCCTTCTGGGAAGCCATTACTAGCTCCTCTTGGTGGAAATGTGTGTTATCTGTACTCATAATTATCCTGTTGATCCTATTATTTGGCTCATGTATACTTAATTGTTTCTCTGACTTTTCTCCTCTAGACTGAAAGCTGTAAGATTACCTCAAACGAAAATGCCTGGTGTCTATCAAGGGTGTTCAGAAATACCCTCTGCAGAGATCTCTGCCTGCCTGCCCATCAACAGGAAGCCCCCTTCAGCCTGAAGAAGGCAAGTGGATCTCACCCATTATTTATTTCCTCACAGCAGTCCAGGGTTCTTCTTCAGAGGGGGGAATGTCATAAGTAGCTGAGTTAGATTAAAATATTGTAGACAGTCAGATAGGGCTGGGCCTTCGAAGGAGCCAGTGTAGAAGACCAGACACCTTACAATTATGGGGAGACAGACACCTCTGCTGCGGGCCAGGCCTCAAGACGAAAGATGAAACCAGTGCACCCACATACTTCTCCTAGAGATAAACACCAGTGATTGATATACTAAGTGGGTACCTATCTTCTTGCAGAAGCCAGGAGGAGTCACTAACCCAGTCCCTACAGGAAAAACCCCTGTTCTGTATTCACACCCGCTTGCCACATGACTGGAATCCCCCTTTGATCCCAATCTAATCCATTTTACCTGCGCAATTATACTTGTAATCCTACTGGATGACCTAGTTTTGTCCTACCTTATGCCTACCTTGAAATTTCTCTTTTTTTCCACCTTGGACCTGCCTCACGTCATGGATTTGCTCTGTAAAAATTCCTAGAAAAGGCAGGGTTCTTGGCAACCCACTAAGGACTCCTTCTGTCTCTGTTTCAGACAAAAGCTTTCTTTCCCCCAATAAACACATTCTGCTCTAAAACAAAACCAAAAACAAAGTTGAAGCCCAACTTGGGCAACTTATTGAGAGTGTGTCTAAAATTTAAAAAATAAAAGGGGTTACGGATGTAGCTGAGTGCAGTCGCCCTTGGTTCATTCATTAGTATAATCGAAAGAAAAGCCAGTCAGCCGAACACAGAGCCAATGCACCCTCTCAGCTCCCAAGGAGTGGCCTTCACCCAGGCATGCACCGAATTTATCTGGAGGGGGGGTCCTAAGTATGTGCTCCTAGAGTCAGAGAATGAGTTGAAATAAAATGTAGATTGCTCACCAAATAGTTAATGCATTTTGCAAAAGGTAATCCTCATCAACTTTTTCAGAGTTAGAAAATGAGTCATTCAGGCCGCACGGTTTCCAGTTGTAATTCATGCCTTCGTGTGCTCAAAGAGAAGGGTAACACCGAGTTCACACAGCAGCTAGGAACGTGATAAATCCAGCAGACCCACAGCCGTCCCTGCCTAAACTAACAACTCATTTACTGCTGCAGTGCGCGGCTGTTGTCATCACTTCTCTGCCTCTAATTACCTTCCATCTGTTTCATGTTTGAAGTTTACAGCACTTGCCCGCGTTGGCTACACTAGTTTATATCTAACACCAAACACATGTTTATGTTTACCACATACCAGTTCTGCATTCTTGGACTTAAAATTATATCAATTTATAATCCCATTAATGGAAAACTTATGAGAAGGATCCGGCTCCTTTAATAACACTAGAGAACCACCATTTGGATGCTGTTAAACACAAACCCACAGCAAAGGCGAAACGCTCCGATTGGATGCACCCTGTTCGGATAGGGGCTTCCTGAAATGCTCTCGGCCACTGAGGACGGACCATCCGCTGGAGCTCCGTTTCTGGGACTTCAGGATGGAGCCCTCATCCTTATTGGAATGCTAAAGAGAAGCTGAGTGGTTTGTTCAAAACGTATCAAATTTGGGTCTGGAGGTGTAGCTCAGTGGCAGAATACACACTCAACACGCATGAAACCTGACTTCAGTCTCCAGCACACTGGAAATCGAATGTGAATTAGTATCTTGAACCTAGCATTTTTAAGGTCAATTTTGTAAACAATTTTTCTTCAGTTTTGAGAATGAAAGGGAAGCCAGGAAAGCAGGGTGTGTTGCCACCTGTTGACAGTCCCTCCACGCATAGCTCCCTAGGACAGACTGGATACATGTTTGGACATCTGTACTCTACTACTGAATGATTTCCCAAAAAAACTACAGATAACAATACTACTTGGACCTTGGACCATTTCTGAGTGATTGCAGCTCTCTTTTTTAAGAAATGCTTTGGGAACTATACGGAGTGTAATTCTGCTCGCACATGCTTCCTTCCTCTCAAAGGAGAAACTACCCTCCCTTCAACCTACTTTGCCAGTCTCCATCCTTTTGGTAAGGACCAGGTGGAATCTTGCTTGAGACTTGGTCTTCAAAACCAATAAGTAAATGAAAGACTTGCTGACCTTTTGATGCTCTCCTAAGCAGCATTCTTTGAAAACAGAAGGGGCCTTCTCTCTAAGGCAAACCAGGGGAGGTTGCTGGTTAGCAGTCTGGCCTCTGGGAGAAGCAGTAGTTTGAGGGAAACCCGCCCTACAGCCTACAGAGGGGCAGGCAGGCAGCTTTTGCCAGCGCTTGGCCTGAACGGGCCCCGGGCACTGGAAGGCTTTCCCTGGGCTCACGAGAACGCTGCACTGGAAATCGGAGACATCAAAGGCGGTGAGAGTTGTCCGCTTCACGACGTCCTGAGGTGTGGGCTGCAGCATCACTTGGGGTTGTCTGAACTCGGGGCGCAGATGCCCTCCCTTTCATCTAGTGGCCCATTTTGCCAACCCAAAATCTAGGCAGCACTTTTACCCCTCATGGGGCGGGGGGTGAGGCTGGGCAGTGGCCTCTCCAGATCTGGTCCCCTGCGTGCCCAGCACGCTGCACCCACTCAGTCCAGAACAAAGACGCGCTGCACAGCACAGGGCAAGGGGACGGAGGAAGGGGCGGAGAGGAAGGGGTAGAGACCACGCCGCCCTGTTGGCTTTCCAGAAGCCCGAGCAGCAGCAGTCCCGGCAAGGATCTTGTACACCCCTCACAAAGCAACATCAAGTCCATCTGCTAGGGACCTTTTCTTACCTTGTGGCAATTTCAGTGAATACCAAGAGACCTTTTAGGAGCTGTCAGCCCTCTTTAAAATTCTGCTTAGACCTGAGGCACTTTCCTGCACTTTACTGCAGTGGGGATCCCTATGTCTTGGGCCACGGACCACTTAGAAGGATTTCAGCTGAGTTCAAGCCAAAGCCTCACCACACGTTACAAGAGATGGCAAGCGCACCTAAAAGCACGTGGCAGGTGCACACAAAGCCCTAGTTCAATCTTTGGCACCAGGAGAAAAACCCACCCTCCTCGCCCTGCACTCCTAGTGAAGGTGCGTGGTCCAGGCGCATGGTACGTTCGTGCGCACCTCCCCACACGAACCTGTGCGTGCACACATTCACACGCAGCGCTCCTTCAGAAGCAGAGCACACACGAGCTACGCACGGGTGCCCGTCTCGTACGATAAAAAGGGACAGCCAGCTGGTGGGTGTGGGGATCTCTGGTGAACCCGCCACGCGTGCCTAGCGTGGGAGGGGAACCTGCTGCACTCTGTGGAGTGGGGCCTGCAGAGCATAGACCATGGCCCACAGCTGCACACATGTGGAAGAAGTGCTGGCAATTCACAGCTATGTGTGAAAGCTTCCGATTCCTACATGTCGGCGGAAATACCTTGAACACCATGCAAGCCCAAACTGCGCTTTCCCTCAGGCCTCTGCTTCTGCTGTCAAACCCGGGTGCATTTTCTGAGAATCGCACCTCCAATGCCTGTCTGTCTCTACAGATACAGCAGCCTCTGTTTCTACCCTGCAGGGCGGCTGTTAAGATGTGTTCATATATATCGTTTCATCTGAATGTGACAACTGTACAGGTCAGTGGCATCACTGTTCTCATTTTACAGGCGAAGAAACTGGCACTCCTGAGGCAGCATAACACGGGGGCACACTCAGGGCTTGGCCCAAGACAGGCTCCGATAAACTTACAGCTCCCAGCTGGATCAGCAGCTCTTTTACCAGCTACTGACCGGTGCCACGGTCAGTATCGTCTTTTACTTATTTCTGAAATGTGTGGCCACTGCAAGCAGTGAGGATAACGTAAACGAAAGGAAGGAAGGAAGGAAGGAAGGAAAGGAAGGAAGGAAGGAAGGAAGGAAGGAAGGAAGGAAGGAAGGGAAAGAAAGAAAGAAAGAAAAGAAAGAAAGAAAGAAAGAAAGAAAGAAAGAAAGAAAGAAAGAAAGAAAGAAGCCAACCAGATGTTGGGCACAGTCAGTTCTTAAGGCAGCGCGGCAGCTCCAAGGCCGGGGACCACTTCCCCAGGGCACAGCACTGCACGCCCCTGAGCACCACCAGTGCTGAGTGCCTTATGCTCAGGCTTCTGGCAACGGCTCTGGGGTGAGTGGCCGTCCTGCTGGGGGCAGTACTATCAGCTGACAAACTCCGTTGAGATTAGCAATTGTCGTAGTGCTTTCGGGTTGCTATGACAAAACCTTTACACTGAATTTGAAAATAATAGCAATGTCTTGCTTATAGTTTGGAGGCAAGGAACTCCCAGACGCAGGCACAGCCCATGGGGCTCCTCGTGGATGGTGCTTCTGGCAGAGCAGGAAACGGGGTTGTATCAGCCACTTTCCTGTTGCTGGGGCCAAACACCCAAGACCCACAGCTGCAAGGAAGAGAGGCTGACTGGGGCCCCGGCTTCCAGCAGGTTCAGCCCAAAGTCAGCCGGCTGCAAGCAGACAAGGCAGAGTGCAGAGGCCTGGCGGAGGACATTGCGCCTTCCCTTGCAGCCAGGAAGAGGGGATCTAAATGTGCTCATCCCTGGCCACAGCCCAGGGACCACCTCCTGCTAGGCTCCACCTCCTAACGGCACGACAGCTGCTCACGTCACCCATGGGTGAGCCACTGGTGGGTACAACTCCCCAGGACGCATCAGCTCCCAATGGGTGAGACGTGAGAGGCACATGTTAGACCTGAACCGCCATCCTTGTATGTGTGTGTGCATGTGTGTATTCAGGGGTGCTGGGGTTCAGACTCCAGGCCTCATGTGTGCTAAGCAGGTGCTCTGCCACTGACCTGTAACTCAGCCCACCAGCCACCGTGTTTAAGGACACTGGTCCAGTCACAAGGACGTAGCCCTCAGTTCCCAGAGGCTCCTACCTCTCAATACTATCATTGTAGGGACCGAGCTCAACAGGCAAATTTTGGAAATTTACATCCTGAAGGCGATCTCAAAACACACACACATACAGGACAGCCAGAGAGTGGCACATGCCTATTATCCTAGCACTCAGGAGGCTGAGGCAGGTGGATCACCAAGAGTTCCAGGCCAACCTGAGGTACATAAAAGATCCTGTCTCAAAAACGAAAATAAACAAAATTAAAAAGTAAAAATAAAAATCAGGACCTTGCAAAGATTTTGGTCTATAAGATACTGTCTACTGCATTACCAAGTCTGTAGATTCCAACCTGATTCTATTTTACACAGAGAGATATGTTCATAAAAGGCTTTCAAAACACTATGCATAGCATAGAACCATTCTGCCTTTTTTCTAAGTATGTATGTGAATATGTCAATGTGTGTGAGTGTGCGTATAATAAAAATGTGGAAGGACAGATATCAAGGTATTAATCTTTGGTGAGTAAGCTTTCTGGGTATTGAGATTACAATAGTTTTATTTGCTTTTAATTCATCTAATATCTAATTTTGCTCAAATGCACATATAATAAGAAATAAATAGTTGTCATGGGCCAAACCCAGCGCCTTTTATAACATGAGCAAATGTCCTGCCACTAAGCAACACCTCCAGTCCTTTTGCAGAATTTTTAAAAGATTTTTAAAAGTCTATTACTATCCATAGAACAGGACTTCTGCCTAGGGAACTCCCTCAGGCTGAAGTGTTTCAGGCGACCTCTTGAGATTTTAGGATTTATTAATTATTCTCCTTTCACACTAGCTACTATCCTGTGATACTTAAAGGAGAATGGCACCCAACACAGGCAGGGTGTTAAAAATCCCTGTAAAAGTCCCATTTCAGAGCCAGGCATCCTGGGAATTGAGCCCTGGTCCTCACACAAATTAGGCAAGTACCTATGTCTGAGCTACGTCCCCAGCCCCATTGTTAATGACCAGCCCAGATGAACGGTTCCATGTCCTGGGAGGGAAAGAAAAGATGGCGAGGCCTAGCCCAGGAGAGTGGGTCACACAGTGAGGGGGACACTGGCTTCTGCACTTCTAGAACCCTGACCAGAAACCACAGCTTTGGCCTCGACCGAATGTGGGGTTCTCTGTGCTTTGGACATGACCACTTTTAAAACCACACTGCAGAGCTGGGCCCCTAGCAGTCACTAATGACCTTTCTCACTGTCCCATCTGTGGGTGGCAGTGGGATGGAGGACACGGCCAGGTCAGAAGACAGAGCTTCCCTGCCTGTCTCCCACAGCATCCTTGGGGAGGGAAGAACAGGGCCTGCTCCTAAGAGGGGTGCATTAAATCATTTGTTTACAGTCTCTTTTACAGTAACATTTTAAAAGAAAGCTATCTTAGGAAACATTTAGTTTTATCTCTAAAACCTACTTTAAAAAATATCATCTAGAAACATAAAAATATCAGGCTGGGGCTAGGCACAGTGGTACAAGCACTTAAGGAGGCTGAGGAAAGAAGATCCAAGTTCTAGTCCCTGGACAACTTAGCAAGACACTGCCTCAACAAAAGAGGGGCTGGAAATGTCAGTCAGTGGCAGAGCACCACTGGGTTCAAGTCCCGGCACTGAAAAAAATCAGCCTGCAGGATAGCTCCGTGCTAGAGTGTATGTTTAGCATGCATGAAACCATGGGTCCAATCTCCAGCATGAAAAACTCAAGTAAGAGAAGGTACTGTATAGAAAAGGGATGTTGCAGTTTAAAAATGCAGTGCCCCTGAAGACTCACACATTGAAGCCTTGATGTACAAAGCTCGGAGAACACCCTGAGCTGTGGCAGGATAATGAGAGCACTAATTCCATCAACCCAGTAAGGAGCCAGAAGCGGAAGAGGCTGTGAGGAGGTGGGCCTCGCCCTTTGAAGGGTACCTCTGGTCCCTGCCATCATCTGTTTCTTGCTGTCTGGCCACCTCGAGGTGCACAGCTTTGCTGCACTGTGTACCCCCACGATGAGGTCCTCACCAGGGTCCAGAAACAACAGAGCCAAGTGACCATGGACTGAAGCTCTGGAACCGTGAGCCAAAATAAATCTCTCCTCATCTTAAGTCGACTTATCTCAGGTATACGGTTATGGTGGCAGAAAGCTGACTAACACAGAGGAAAAAAGAACAAAGTCTCAGAGTATAGAATGTAATTTAAAACAGGCAAATGTTTCCTGACAAAACTTAGTCCAACTTCAGTTTTTCCCTCTCTAACTGGGAGCAGTAGACACTGCACCCTGGGGAGACTCCCAGGTCCTTTCCCAGCACTGTATCCTAAGGAAAGAAAAATTAAACATAGCAAAACTGTGGGGTAAAGCTCAGGGCAGCTCCTTCAAACCAGGCAGACACTTCAGAACTTGGGAAAATTGTCGGGCTCCACATTGCTACAAAGGCTTTGCAATCCAGTAAGACTTTAAAAGGAAGGATTTAAAAATCCATCTGTTTGTCTGGGGGACTCAGGGCAAAAGCAAAGTTTGGTGTTGATAGGTTTGTGATAATCTAACACATTCATTAGGCAATAAAGGGTGAGGTAGATGATTTTGTGGTTTGGATTTCTCATTTATACAACTTTTAGGAAACTCGGTGAGTGTACCCCCAGCTGGAATGAATGCCTATCCAAAGCCATCCCTCAGATCCAACAACTGTTCATGCTGTCTTCAGGGAGGTTCCGTCTGCAGTCAGGAAGCCCCAGGAAAACGCGTGGGAAAATGACCCTCCTCTCCTCTTTCTCTAGGCAGGATCACCTGCTATTAAAACACAAAGAGCAGCCACATTTCAAGGTGAACTGCAGAGCTAAATTGAGAGTTGACTTAATCCCATTTTTATGGGCTGATTAATGTCCCAAGTAACCAGGCTGGTTGGCAGTTAATGCCTTTTTCCTTTAATGGAATGCACCACACTTCTTGCCTTTTATCAGGGGAGCACATCGCTGGCCCCGTGGGTTCCCGCAGAACAGGACTCTGAGCCCCGGTCAGACTCCTTCTGTGCTAAATGGACTCAGAGTAGTTCACTCACCCAAATTCCTGCCAGGGTACCCTCACTCCTGAAGAGTGAAAGACAGGCGCCGTAGGAGGTGGGATGTCCTCGCAGGAGGACTCAGCAGACTGGGCCGCAAACAGTGTCCACTCACTGCGGCCGGAAAGCTGGGTAATGCTGAGGTGATGTAAAACCCTACCTCAGGAGGCACAATGAAGGTCATAGCTCTCTGACGAGCACCCACTCCGCACCGGGGACCGGGGACCGGGGACCGGGGACCGGGGACCGTGTCCGCGCTCTGCTTGTGCTCCTTGTTTAACCTCTCAGCTGGCAGCAGGAGCTCCTCAAGGGTGAGAAACTTCTAAGAAGCAGACCTGGGGCTTCCTGCTCAGGACCCGGAGCTCCTCTCCAGACGCCTCCTGACTGTGGAGTCTCCCGCCTCCTCCGTCAGAGAGGTTCACCAGTTCACCGCAGCAGTGTGAGGACAGCCATTTCCACTAGTGACACGTTTTAAATTCTATGCCATTTTTCCCAAAAGCAACATGGCCAGGATGCCGAGACTGCTCCCTCACTGCCAGGCCCAGCCTAGGGCTGCGGTCCGTGGAGCAGACACCTTAGGGACCCACCAGCCCTCGCCCACACCACTGTGAAGAAGGCCAGCTTTCACCCCCGGTGATACCAAAACATTTTTATGGCTCCTTACGTGTCACGGAATTCTTTCCCTTGAATTACTGCATTTGAGAAATTACCTCCACGGGGGTAACAGGAGAAAGACAAGTGCTCCAGTGCAGAGCCGGCTGGGGAGGGCGACAGTCACAAAGGGCCATGCCACCAGCTCCTTCCTCCATCTGCCACCTCCACAAAAACTCACTCTTTGAATGGAACCTGATTAGGCTAATGTACAATAGCTGAGAACAGATCAGAACGTTAGCTGCTACCCGAACTTTCCTAGTTTTGTAAATTTTGAAGCAGGGTCTCTAAGTTACTGAGTTGCCCAAGCTGGGCTTGAACTTGTGATCCTCCTGCCTCAGCCTCCCAAAGTGCTGAAGTTAGAGGAGTGCCTGCCTTCTTTATTAAGAGAGATTCAATGTCTTGTCTTAAGGAATAGTAGCAAAAGCTGAAGCACTAGCCAACCAATGAGCAGAGGTGGAGGAGAGAGAGGGCAGAACTCCCGGAATCGAGATGCACTCAACCCGGCCAGCCGTGGTCACTCGCGCCAGCCCGGGCTGCTTCTTACCAAGTCAGACAGTGCTGACCCCAGCCACAGCTGGCTGCAGACGCCAGTACAAGGCTTTCTGGACCTCTGACCACCCCAGAGTGGCCAGGGACCCAGTGCCTGGGCTGCTTCTGGCTCACCCTAATCTAGCAGTGCAGGTCGCTGGGATCTGGGATGGAAACGGAATGAGGCCGTCACTGCCAGCTGCCTTTTCTACACCAGCTGGTTGATTTGAAGATGGCAAAGGCTGGCGGGACAGCTGGGCGGGACAGTGCCCAGCTCGCAAAAGGTCTGGTTTAGCAATAAATAAATAAATAAATAAATAAATAAATAAAGGAGAAGGCCAAATGAAGAGAAAACCACATCAGCCCTTCTTACGTGTGTAATAATGGTGTTCGCCTCAGAGCGAGCACAGTTAATGACAGCCATTGTGCGTCTAACGCTGGGCGCCGGGCGCCCTTCCGAGCATGTAGGAACACATCTAACTCTTACCGCAGGCCTTTGAGGCGGCTGCTATTACTGTGGGCATTTCATAGCTAATGAAACAGACCTGGAGAGGTGAGGTGACTCGAGGCCTGCTCCCTGCCCCTCAGCCTCTCTGGACCGGTGGAGGGGCCTGAGCAGGTCACCCCTGGCCACACTCCGCTGTGTGACCCTGTGCACTTCAGCTCCTCTGGGAAGAGAGTCCCACGCTCCCTGAGAGCAGGAACCACTTGTGCTCCTGGTAGTGGTGAATCTGACCCTCCTGTTGCAAAGCCCGGGGAATCCCAGGCACGAACTGCCTTCTGTAAATGTGGGGTGTTATCACCACTGCTGCAACTTTAATGGGAAACATCAGTGCTATTTCCCCTAACCTCTGCAGGGATTTGCCTGATCCCTGGGTCCTTTTTCACTGGCCATTCAGATAACAGTGAGGGAAAACACTTTATTACGTGCAAGGAGGCGCCTGGCTTCGCTCCCTCTGCCACCCAAACACCTCGGCTAGGTCAGTTCTGGGGGTGGGGCAGCTCGTCACCCCTGTGCGATTATATTCTCCAGGCCAACGTCTGGGGACAAACAGGGAGGCGCCCCACCGATTCCAAGCTCAAGGGCCCTTTTTGTCTGACTTGGAATCGGGGAGGCAGGCAACGGCAGCCCCTCACTTCTCAGCCCTTTGCTCCTCACTTCCAGGGCTCCCCCTTCCAGGGCTCCCCCCTTCCAGGGCACCTCCGCAGTGGCCAGGCCGCGGCCAGGGGTGGAACACAGGCTTAAATGGGCAAGAAACAGGAAAAAAATGTATGGCTCTAAGAGCGGTCCTATGCCCAAACGCCTGTGTGTGTGTGTGTGTGTGTGTGTGTGTGTTTGAGTGCGCGTGTGTGCACCACGCGTGTGGGGGTGCTGGTGATGGAACCCAGGGCCTGGCACAGGCTGACAAATGCCCAGGCTACCCTTCCAGCCCCAGTACCTCTCTCCTCTGACTTTGCTACTGAGAGTGAAGAAGACAAACGTGGTGATGGCTTCCCAAACGCACGTGCACGTGAACCAGAACACACAACCTTGCAGCGCAGAGGAAGCAACAGCCAGCACAATTGCAGCCAGCGGGGAAATGAGGAAGAAACTCAGCCAGGTGTGGCGGTGTGTGCTGCAGTCCCAGCTACAGGCCAGGCTGAGGCAGGAGGGTTGCAAACTCACGCCCACCCTGGGCAACTTAGCAAAAACTTGTCTCAAAATAAAAGTTCTTTAAAAGGCTAGGGACGTAACTCAGCACTCCCTAGGTTCAACCCCCAGGACCACCACCACCAATAACAACAACAAAACACTGAACTCGTGTTTCCGGAGCAGGTCTAGCAATGTCAACAGGGAGGCTGTAAGAGATCAGAGAATATCAGCGAAGAGACAGTGACAGACTCAAGAGTCTCCTGAGTCTTCTTCAGGTTCAGAGGTTCTGGAGCTGGACACGCAAGCACAGCCTCCTCCGCACGCAAGACCAAAGTCCGAAGACAGTCTCTGCCGCCGTATCTCATTCCTCGGAGCTAACTGGAAGCGTGGACAGGAAGCTGGAATGTGACACAGAGGGGCGTGGCTATGGTGCCCAGAGCAATACCCAGGCCTCCACGGAAGCAAACAGTTCCACTAAAGCCGTTCCAAAAGAAGAAGTTTAAATGTGTTGAGCATTTTTAACTGGTCTTCTGGCACAGAGGGTTTTGTAGAACAGCAAACTGGACCCGAGCACGGTTGTGTCCTTGTGTTGCCGGGTCAGTTAGAGCTCTGCCTGCAGCTTCTCACTATTTCTGTGTGTGGGTGGGTGTGCAGAGAAACGCCTGCTCTCAAAGACTCCTCTAGCCTCTACCTTCCAGTAGCTGGCGCCACAGGCAGGCGCCACCACCCCGGTCTCTCACTACTTCGGAGTCGGGCAATGTTGGAACCAGGTCCCGCTTACCAGCCCCATCCTGAAGCAGTAAGAGTCTGGAATTTATTTTACACTTTTGACCTACAAGATGTTTATAGCAAAATATGCCCTCAACCAGCCTTGTACCCAAGTGGCTGTGTCCCTCAGATGTAAGCTGGCTATCAGTTCTTACTGGAGAACTGGAGGGCTGCAAGGCCGAACCCAAGCCAGAAGCTCTGCATAGCCCTTGTCTCTCACCAGCAGCTGAAAGAGTCTTGCCTGTGTAGCCCAAGCAGGAAGCTGTGTGACCTCCAGACCCAGACGCTGCTGGACACATAGCTGTGTGCTGGGTGCTTGTGCTGTTGGCCGCTCAGATCAGGCCGATGGGCCTCTGCTCTCAGACTGCTGGTGCCCTCACGGACTCACAGGCGTCTGTGCTGCTGACCATGCGGGGCCCCGTCACGCCAAGCTTGCTGTCCTCACCGTCTGCAGTGCCAGTGAGACCCTGGCTGCTGCCTCCAAACCCAGTAAGGCCTGTGAGGGGGACATAACTGCTCAGGGAGCGTTCCATGTAAACTGGGAAGAGCATAACTTGTAGCTTCCAAGGGGAAGGTCTAGAGATAAGAGGAGAGGAAATCATTTGTTTCAGATAGCCAAAAGACAAGCATGGGACTTTTCATTGGTGAGAGAAAAAGACTTTTTCTTTGCCTTTGCTTGTATTCATGATGGGTACTTACAATGACTTAGCTGGTAGAAAGGCGAGGAAGTGGCTGAACACGATGGGAAGTCCTGGGCCCAGGGAGTCTGGAGAGGTGCCGGATTCCTTCTGTTTTACGACAGAGGCAATTGCGTGAATGCATATCCTCCAGCTAAAGGGACATTCTCATGGATGAACACTTCCTTCCTCAAATATTTCTGTCTCTATGTAGTTTTCAAAAAAAAAATATAAATAGCATAAAACTTATCATTTCAACAGTTTTACAGCTATAACTCAGCATCATCGTACACACACTGCACGTCACAGTGCTGGGCACCAGTCTCCGTCATCCTCACACTGGGGGCTCACGGGCACCAAGTCACAGCTCACAGGAGTCTGCGGAAGGAGTGGTGGAAAGCAGGAGGAGCCGGGTCTAAAGGACACACACAGAGCCAAGCACAAAACCAGAGGCAGGAGAGACACTGACAAACCCTTCCTGTAAATTAAATGACTCTAAAAACAAAATAACACTAGAGAAACTTGAAGAGTGTGGTGGGAGCGTAGCCATGACAACAACAACAAAATCCCTCACATATGTTAATGTCTGACGTCACCAACACCCTGCCCCAATTGCATACTGAAGGGTGAGCAGAGAAAGTTCATCTTCAGGCATCACATTCGGCCTCTACTCTCCTAAATGAGATTATAAAAAAAAAA
>PVJX010010909.1:0-55395 GCA_004027295.1 Dolichotis patagonum | reverse complement strand
GGGTAACAAGATTTAAAATTTACATTATTCTCACCACTCTGCTTGGATGGATTACGTGCTGTTCCAGTTTGTCTACTTACGCTAGACTTGAGGACATGGTCAGCTATCCCAAAAATAAGAGGCCATATTATGGTAATCATCCCTAATTTTCCTATCAACTTAATCTGAAGCCCTTTATAACTTATACTGTCTTATTATGGCTGATCTTAGTTGAATCTGGTGTGTTAGATTGCTACTTTGTATTGACTGATTTTATTTAAATCTGTTGTGATGGATAGCATCAAGTCTAAGAGTATAGGCAACTACACTGAAGATGACAAGATTCACTTAGATACTCACCCTGGTTTGATTATTACTTGCTTTTGAAGTCTTACAATGTCTCTAATGCTTTATTTTTATTAATGTTGTTATATACTGCTGAGGCACCATGGTAACCATTGTAGATCACCTTGTATTGCGGTTTTATGTGACTCTTCTGCCTCATGCTTTTCTAGGAATTGTTTTTTCTTGCTTTGTTTTGTTTTTCCTGCTAATACAGAAATGATAGATATACATGTAGAGACTCATGCATGTGTAGAGCTTATAAACAGTTTACAAGAACTATATAACACATGTTGAAATAAATGACTACTTTGAAGAAAAAGAGACACTACAATACCCAGTGCTGACTCCATAATGTCATGATGTGAAGTCCAGCAAAACTATCACTTTTTGTTCAAAGTGATCTTAGCTTGCTTTGCCTTGTTTAAGTTCAACACACATTAAGGTATGGACAGCTGTTTTGAGGAGAATGAGAGACATTATGACAGCCATTCTTGGCTTCCCTAATGTCTGGTCTTGAAGACCTGTAATGCCCTCCTCGTCCTGCTCAGATCAATTCCATACTAGGTTGTTTCACGTGAATTCCCTATATGTGACAATATGGACAACTATTTGGAAGAAAACAAGAATCAATATGATAGACAGTGAATATCTCCAATTGTCTAGCTTTGAAATTTATGTCTTACATTGCTTTCTTATGATCCGCTTTGCTCTGTTTTGTTGTGTTTAATTTTACCCTGTTGATATAATTGCATGTATATTTGAGTGCGTAAGATGGATTACCATATTGTTGTTTTTGTCAGATCGTGGAGCAGAACTGTTAACAGTTTCACTGTTTGAATGTCTACTTTACATGTTTTAACTTTGTAATTTGAACAACTATTTCCAAAAAGTCAGTATGTAATTAGTCAAGTAATAATTTCTTAGGTTTTATTGTTGTTGTACTTTTCCGTTTTTCCTTGGAATACTGTATTGTCGCTACCCTTTATTCTGTTTTGTTTTGTTTTTTTCTCTTTAAATAAAATTATAAAAAAAAAAAGCGCTGGCCCATGAGAGGAAAGTATTTGCTCCAAACAAAGGGAGACGGTAGCAGGAGGAAGGAAATGCTACTAAAATCTCTGCCCACGAAGTGGAATGCATTGCTCCTGAGGACTACATCACAAACGCTTGCACAAACCTCTGCAGTTCTGGTTTGAGTCAACACCTAACATTCAGTGCAATCCAAGCACTTGTTTTGAAATTATTTCATTGGAAATCCAGTGTTAAACATGTCATTTAAAAAGCATCCCACAAAAGGGCACCTATAACGAAACTGGCTTGCTGAATGCTACGGTGTGGGTGTGTTCTCCAAAGTGCATGTGACGGATGCTAAATCCCCAACTGGGACAGAGCTGAGAATTGGGAGCTTTAACAGCAGAAGAGAAGACGAGTGATGGGAAACAGGGATTTTGTTTTTCCGCAAAAGGGAAGGGGTCCGAGAGATGGAGGCAGGGGAGGGGAAGAAGGAATTAAGAGCTGTTGTGTACGTGTACCAATTCCCCAGGGGGGATGTGGTCATCACACAGTGCAAACCCGAATCAATAAAAAGAGGCCATGAGACAGTGAAGGCCTCCGCCTTCACGGATGGATGAGTGCCCTGATCCAGAAGAGGGTTAATTCTCACGAGCGCGGTCCCAGGCCTGCCGCCTCTGCCAGGGATGACGCAGCAGGAAGGTCCTGGGCAGATGCTGACCCTTCAGCCTTGGATTTCCCGGCCTCTAGGACAGTGGAAAATGAAACTCCAGTCTTTAGAGAAGGAAAATTTAAAATCACTTCACTTACATTTAAAACAATACTATTAATTATGGGGTACATTTTCTTTAAGGTTAGACTGTTGGCTGCCTCCCAATCAGCCATTAAACCTTTAGTCTTTAAAAACTTATCTGGAACAAATGAATGGATCAAGAAAGTGTGGTATTTATGTACAATGGAGTACTACTCTGCCATAAAGAAGGATTAACCTGAGTCACTTGTAGGAAAATGGAGTCACCTTGAAACCATAATGCCAAGGGAAAAAAATGGGACACACATTCTTAAATATCTCATGGCTGTGCTTATAGGAGAAACCCAAAGTATAAATAATAAGCACAAAAGAAAAGATAGATCCCAGGAAATAGATCTTTTGCAAATGGGAAGGGGACCAAGAGATGGAGGGAAGGGAAGAGGAAGAGGGAATGAAAAAAGAATGAAGATGGGTTCCGTACCAGCTTTCACGAGGGAATGTTATCTTTGTGCATGGCAAATGTTCTTAATAAACATTTAAAAAGACAAACAAAAATAAATAAATAAAAACTTAGCTGGTTGCAGCGTAAAATGAACATGCTAAACATCACCTCCTTGGAAGAAAACGTTCTTTATTAGAAAGGCTTAGGGACCCCTCGGGACCTCTACTGCATCCAGAGATAGAGCAATAAAATACACAAGGTCCTGCTCCAAGACATGCAAAGTGCCTGAAATGTGTTTGCAACAAGCACCCCTGATGACCCACGGAAATCGGCACCAAAGCCCACAGCTGGGCTCTTCAACTGGCAATAAATCTTCTGTGCAGACGTCTGCACAATGCCCATGCGCCGCCCTCTCCTGCTAACTCCTGTGGACTGGAAGACCTCTCAGGCTGGGCGACCCAGCTTCTTTGTTCTCCAAATCAATGCCAGAGAGGCTGTCAACAGGCCTTGGGAACCTCAAACAACCACCACTCATCCCCCGGCTTCCTTCCACGAGAGCCTGCACTGAGCTCTCCCAGGGAACCCGGTGTGGGGTACAAGACCCAGCATCATCGCAGGACAGAGCCCAAAGGCTCAAGCCCATCGCTAGACCTAAAAGCGCAAGCGCTGTCCAGAGAGGTTTGCTTAAAATGCAAGCAGCATCTCACAGGAAAACTGGCGAGAGAGCGAGCCCTGCCCAGGCAGCTGGGGGAAGTCAGGGCAGCTAACCAGCGGACGCCTGCGGAGTGCTAGGCAAACTGCAGACGCAAAGCATCTTGAGAGGTCCTTGAACCCGTGTGCTCTGAGGAAGAGCTGCCCCTAGGCGTGCGTGTCCCGCTGTCATCGGGAGATAAGCTCTGCTGCCCGGCAGGCACGGGTGAGGCCCTCAGGGAGGGACACCAGCAGCAGCTCCCAGGGCTGAAGATAAAGCTGTCAGGAGCTCCCGCAGCAGCCATGGCTCCACAGAACCTTCTTGTCGCCCAGCAGATTGGTAACTAGAGCCACGGATGTGATTTTAAAGGCTTTACCCATCACATTAAAAACAAAACAAAAACTTCAAGCTTGGTACGGTGCCCCAGGAGGCTGAGGTTCTGGAGGCTGAAGCAGGACAATCGCTTGAGTTCAAAAGTTTGAACCCTGCAGGGGCAGCACAATGAGACACTGCCTTCACCTCTCATCTTGTGGGAAAAAAATTTTTCAAAAAAAACCCTAGAAAAATGAATTTCATTACTGTTAATTCTTTAACCCAATAGACCCAAATTATTATCACTTCAACATGTCATCAACATAAAAAAAAAAAGTATTCGCTGAGTTTGGTGGCACATGCCTGGAGGCTCAGTCATTTGGAAGGCCGAGGCAGGATGATTACAAGTTTGAGGTGAATGAAGACAACTTTGTGGGACCCTGCCTCAAAAAGAATTTTTTTTTAAAGGACTGAGGATATAGCTCAGCCCAAGATCCTGGGGTCAATCTCCAATATTACTTAAAAAAATATTGATGAGGCTTTGGACATTCCTTTATCCATACTCAATTCTCACACATAATATTTCATACCCACACAGTTTGAGTCAGAAGAGTCCCAGTTCAAGTGCCCTAAAGCCACACGCAGGTAGAGGATAAGGGACCATGTAGGTCTACAGACTCTCGAATCTGCACCTGTAATTGTGTGGGCAATTGTAGCAGGTGAGCAAAGGGAAAAACGTGCGTTCAGGGTCTCAGGTTTGGGAATATGTGTGCAAAATTCCCCAGGGACGGGCACAGGTATGGACAAATTCCTCACTGTCACCTTACCCCAGCCTGCCTCAGCTTACACTGCCCAGGGAGAGAAGCAGAAAATCTTTTTCTGGGCCTCTGAAACAGTAAGAGAATGTGATAAATCGGCACGGCTAGAATTCTCGAGACATGTCCAGTGTGAAAGAGGATTTAAGCTGCTCTGGAAAGCTGAACGCACACACAGCTCGCGAACGAAGGCGGGTATGAAACATCTGTTTACTGCAGTACGAAACTCACGGCAGTTTCCACAGCGGACTTTTCTAAACTCTTGAACTCCTAATTGCATGCGTCGGCGCATTATCCCAGTCACTGTGTCCAGAGCTAAGACAAATAAAAGCAGACAATTAATTATACAGCGAGTAGCTGAAAGCCTGTGTTTCCACCTCACACCTGCCCCTGCGCTCCCCACCAGGCTCGCGTGCTTCGTGGGAGGAGGAGGAGGAGGAAAGCAGCTGGCAGGCTTCAGAACAGAGGTCCCTGGCAAGTGGTTTGAGTTGGATTTTCCAAGCACTCTTGGTCGGACACTGTCATACGCCTGAATGACAGGGAAACCCCTCTCTGGAGCCCAGAAAGTGACCAATCTGAAGACCACCACAGGTAGAAAGCCATGTAAGTTCCCTCCCACCACCCAGCAGGGAGGCTGAGAGCTCTGGGAGGCAACTTGGCTTTTCAGAGGACAGGGGACAGCTCCATCCCATGACAGGGACCCTGAGAGGCCATCTGTGCCCAACAACTGCCTATACCCAAGGCCCCCACCCATTTCTGCGCAACCCACAACACTGCCCAGCCTGTACGGCGCTTCCTGCCCAGCCTCCCTGGCTGAAGTCTTTTTCATTTTAACCCGATCCCTCCCTGCCTGACCCCTGACCTCCCTCCGGCCACTTCCTGGCCACCTTCCCCTGGGGTGTCTCAGTCTCACCGAGGAGGAGCCCGGGCTGGGTTTTGGTGCTGCTCGGCTGCACCTCTTCCAGGACCCCCCCCACCCACTGGGCCCCTCGGCTGGGCCAAGCCTGCTTCCGGCACCTTTGCCCCCAGTGGAGAAATCAGCGTGTAAATAAGTAACTCTTGGGGTGCCAGGCCTGCCTGCCTGACCACCTCTGCCTGTTCACCCATTCACCTGGTGCAGGGGGCAGGGGAAGGGTCCTGGGAGGAAAGGAGGGAAGAAGGGAGGAGGGAGATGGGGGGATTTATAACAAAGACCCAAGAAATGGCTGAACTCTGCCACCGGAGTGCTCTTTTACCCTTCCTGCCCTGACAAATCACCTTGACCTTTTGCGTCCAAGTTGCAGACTAACTCGTGGTTCACATTTGCAGGAGCCAATAGCAGAAGCGGTGGCTACACATCACGGACAGCATGGATGGTGCATTCTCTACTTACACCCGCCTCACTCCAGGTCTCCCCGAGTTCGCTGCTTCCCACAGTCAGGGGGGGGGGCAGCTGATTCACTCAGAGCCCTGCCCTCCGGAGCGTCCCAGGGCAGACCACAGGGTCAGTTCCCCGTGCCACTGAGGACTCGAAGAGTGCCCACTCCTGCTTCCTGGTGGCTTGCAGTGCCGGAGCCTCATCAAGCCGCATTTCCAGCAGGGCCTGAGTTCACCTACGCTGATTGATTCGAGCAGTTCTGTGCCTTTTCAGCCCAAGCTAAGGTAAGCAAAGTTCTCTCCCGAACTCTAACGGCACCTTCTACTCCCTCTTGCATCTGGAGGTAGGTTCTTACCTTCCGGCAAACTCATCCCACCTGGAGCAGCACCGCCCAGGCTTCCCAATGAGCGTGTTCATTCTGCATTGTTTCTCCAGCCCTTCCGGGCCACGAGGCACCGGGCCAGGACCAAGTAGGATGCAGGATTCAACGGCGAGGGCAGACATGGCCTTCAGGGTCTGGCAGACCAGGCTGTTGTCCCTGCTGGCTGGTGACCATGACGGACAGCAGCAAAGACCAGCAGACACCGCGGTCACACACAGCCAGGGTCCTGGGCCCTTCACAGGCACCGACTTGCTCGATTCTTAGGGCACCCCAAGAGTGGGTCCTGGTAAAGCTCCCATTCTACAGATGTGGGAAATGAGACAGAACAGTTTAAGAAGTTGCCCAAGGTCTCAACGCTAATGAGCTGGTAGAACAAGTTTTGTTTTTCTCTCCTTTCTTCTTTTTTTTTTTTAAAGCAGCTTTTCTGATGTGTAATTTACACACCCTGAATTTAGTGGAGCCCAGCCAAGACCAGTCCATACAACTCCACACCCGTCCCTGCACTGGCCCGCCCACTCCCTCTCCTGAGCCCCAGTTTCCAGACAGAAGCTCTGCTCTGCAGACCACGTAAAGGCCTCTAATCACTAACAAAACCCAATCAGTACAGAGGATAGCCATAATAAAACACTTGGCCGGGGAAAATGCCACGAGACAAATACAAAGGCGAGTGGCACAGATGAAAGGCGCAAGATTGACATGCTCTGAAGACAAACCAAAGTATAACTGTATGCTTAAATGGGAGCGAGGTCCCCGTCTGTTGAGCTGAAGTATTTGCAGAGATGGGGCCGGGCTAGGAAGGCAGAGTTCAGTATCGGGCCAGATCACCGAAAGTGCAAAGCGAAGCAGGACAGACTGGGGCATGGATTAGCAAGTTGAGTCTTGCACATGTGACACACACAACATGAGCCACTGACTGCGCGTGCTCTGGGTGTTCTGAACCCCTTTCTCTGGAGAGGACGACTCTGCAAACCCTACAGAGGAAACGCCTCGGAGAGTGGGCGGAGCCTCCGAGAGTGGGCGGAGCGTCCCGCGGGAAGGCTGCCGCCTCCTGCATCTGTCTGGTCTCATTCACCGAGGCTCAGGGCAAGAGGCTCAGTGCTGTTGCCCGCAGGGAACAATCTCCTACTCTCCAGGACGCCCTTGTCTCCCAAACTGTGACTGCTGGGGCTGCCCTGGGAACCAGACTCTGCTCTTACCGTGCCCAGGGGCAGGAGAACAGATGCAATGAAGAACAACAGCAGGAACATTCATGGGACCCCCAAGACCAGCAGCTCCCCTGCAAACAGCGCCCCTCAAGAGAATGGGTCTGTGTCATGGAAGGACAGCGTTGGCCAGGGCACGGCCACCGTGATCCCCACTGCCTGGCAAGTGCCGCACAGCCACTCTGCCAAAGAAAACACGATCGCCTTAGAGACAAGTCACATTCAGAAACCTTTTATGGCTCTCACAGCCCAATGGCATCAAGTGGTCTTTTGTCCGCCTTAAACAATAAACTCTCTGCCGAAAGCGGAACTAAGGCATTTACATCCTAATTTCAAAGTCCCTGGCCGTCCAGGGAAATCTTCACACACACACACACACACACACACACACACACACACACACAGATCTGGTTTCACATGCCACATATGGACAGTGCGGGACCAAAGGTGACAGCATGAGGAGTGAAAAGCAGCTCGTTGACAGAGACACATTGGGTAGGGACAATGGTCCGGCAGTGGTTGAGCTCCATTTCCTGTTTCACAGCTTCCTGGCAGGTGATGGTTTAGGATCCTATCCGAATGGATGTCAGTGGGCCCGGTGGGTGTCAGGAGCCAGCACGGCCCGACACTGTGCCATCGTCTCTGCAAACTTCCTCCTCCTCTGCCCCACCTGAGGCCCCTGGGGTGGCCGTGCTAGGAAGGGAGGCTTCTTGGCATTCCTGACCCCACTTGCAGTGGTGCCAGATGCTGCCACCCCATCCGTCCTCCTATGGCGATGTGGCCCAGGCCATCTGCTCTCCTCTCAACCCTTGGTGAGACAACTCGGAGAAGAAATCGCAAGAGCCCCAAAGGACATCACTACTTCTGTAGCCACCTACAAAAGTTGGCTTCTTAAATCTGGTGTTTTTCTTTACCTTTTTCAATGTTTATTAAATGGCAGCGCCAGTTCAAAACAGTAGTCACTCCAGGGCACAGCTCTCGTCATTGACCACTGCATCTCAAGTGGGAGACAGAGAATGAGGCCACCAAGGGAAGTGGGGACAGACAGCGGTGTGGGCCAGGAAGCCCCCAAGACTCAGAAATCCACGGAGAAACCAGGGACCGCCACAGAGAGCAAGGGAAGAAAGGAGGAGGTGTCATCCATCTGCCCACCAACGGGACGCTGGAGGTGCACGTTCATTTAGAGCAACTTACTGAGGAAGAAAAAAGAGAAAACCAAAAGATTCCACAGAAAGCCCAGTTCCTCCAACCCTCCATGAACCCCAGTACCACCACCTCCAAAAGGATTATGCAGATTGCATTTAATGATAGCTCCTTATACCACTCACCAAAGGTGATAGCTACTTCCTCTTAAAAACTAACCCAAGTATACACAAGAAAAGAAAAAAAGGGGCATTTCCAGACCATGGCTACTGGAAGGAAATGAGAACAAGCAAAGCGCACAGGAATGACTTCCTTTAACAGATCAGAAGCTCTGACCCACAGAACTTTCCTTTGTGAGCTTGCGACTACTTAGGAATGGAAGATAAAACTTGTTTGTTTGTTTTTTTTTTTTAAATCAAAACAGTGGGGTTGACTGAAAGCTGAGGCAAACCGTCACCTCTGAATGTTCTCGGAGTTGTGTCAGGCAGAGAATCTGTACATTCCTGTCAGCTGGCACATACTTAGGGCGAATGATGAAATTAACAGAAATCCAAGGACATGCAGGGCGCGGTAAACCGCATGTGTGTGCATCCAGCCGCCGGAAGGTGAGACCCTCGCTCCTGTCAACGGACCCGAAAGTTTCTAAAGATAAGGCTATCAACCACGCATTGCTTTTACAGCTTGTGTCCAACTGGAGAACACAAATTATTAAAATTAAGCTTCTTAGGTGACTCCGTTGAATAGAGGGGTTCAAAGGTCCCCTGAAAAGGCTACCAGGACACTGATAAAAACAGACCCATTCCAATCTAAACATGCGTATTCTTACCAGAGAGAGAGCAACATAAACATAGAAATACACATGTTGCATACATAGTAGGTACATAGCCATATGTAAATATTTTTATTGTGTGTTTTACACACATTTATTACACAAAATCTGAACCAAGACTGAAATTTTACTCAACCTCAAAAAGGAAAAAGTCTGCACACATTTATAATGTAGATGGATCTTGAAAATATTACACTGTGCTAAACAAGCCAGACACAGACAGTCACGCAATACGGGATTCTTTGGCATGAAACACCAAAGCAGGGATATCCACGGGGAGGGAACGAACCGGTGGGTGTCAGGCCCGGGGGAGGAGGGAAGGGGGACGGCAGAGGGACTGTGTAATGGGCGTGGGGTTCTACTCAGGCGGAAGTGAACTGTTTAATGACAGTGAGAGGATGGGTTCACCATAGTGTGACTGGAGACACAGACACAGCTCCTTTTAGGTTTCGTGAATCTCATGTCAAAAAATGAAACTTAAAAAGAAGACACCAGAGCAAACAGAATCCTCAGGGACAATGTAGCTCAGCGCTGCTTACACACAGGAGACGGGAGCCCAGTCCTCTGCCCCACCTTCTTTCCCATACAGACTGGCGCTCGGGTGGGGGCCATGGCTCCCACCTGTGGCCCAAGTGACTCCGAAGGCTGAGAGGTCCATGAGGAGTTCAAAGCCAGCCTGGGCAGCCAAGGAAGACCCGTCTCCCAAAGAACAAAACAAATGAGTGTCAACCCTGCGACACGGGCACTGTAATATGTCCCTGTATAAGAACACACGACTCCCATGCAGATGGCTACAGCCATTGTCCCACACTACCTGGACTCTCCAATGTTTTGTGGAAATATCAGTAATAATAATACTAATACTAATACTAATACCCAGGGCTTCTTCAGTGCTCACTCCGTGTGTAGTGTTTCCCTAAACTTCAGAGGCACTCATCATTTCATTCACTCTCATCCGAATGGGGTAAGTACAGCTATAAGCAAACTCATTTTACAGATGGAACATAGCTGACACAAGGTTGTATACTCAAGCATTGGGGCAGCCATGACACCTAGGCATCCAGGTCTGATGCTTCCAGAACTTTCCACCTCCAGAACCTTCCATCAGAGGCTCTCCTGGGGGAAGTCTTGGATGCTGCTGAAGGAATGCTAAGTCATAACAAAGAGACAGACAGAACCCCAACATGACAGCCAATCCTCTAAACCTCACGGCTCTTAAAAGAAAACAGAATAAACATTTTAAAATGGGAAGATTAAACACTGTCCTCCCTTCAAAAGACAAGATTACCCTGTTTCCATCCCCGGATGACCCAAGTAAAACAGAAAGAATGGGCCAAAAGCCTGGATATCATAAAAGTTCATTCCCAAAATACAAAACTTAACCTAGACACCTCGGGTCTCCAAACAGCTTCATGATCTAATAAATATTTTTTGGAAATGAGCTCAAGTCAACTCAAAGGAAAACACAGGTCATTCCATTCCCTTCATTGGCCCCAGGTTAAGAAAAGTCACTTTGCATTATCTAAAGAGTGCAAGTCCCACCCAGCACAAAACGATACTATTTCGGATGACTTGCCAACATTGGACAGATTGGGACATTTGAGAGAAATCTAGATTTCTGGGCTCCTCCAGAGACCGGAAGGTCTGGAGACACGAAGGCCTGGCTCCCCACGTCCCAGAGCTCCTGTTACCCCATGCCTGCCTCCAGAGGGCTTCGGGCGGGTGTTTTCTTCACCCCGAGGCCTGGGGCTCGGGTAGGTGTTGTGTATAGAATGTCTCCATTCACAGCGAGGTTTTGAGGGGAAGTGCTTCAGCTCTTTAATGAGCTTGTCAAGCAGTGCTCTCAATTAAATCTGGCTGCGGTTAAAAGGAAAGTCAGCATGAACTTAGGCCCGTCGTGGATACACTATGTTGAATCATACCTTAATTCTGACCAAACGGCAGAATGAAAGCCTCCTTAGAAGTCTGTATTTTCACCACCCAAGTGAGTAATCGCTCTATTTATAGCTGCCAAGGGCCACACCTTCCAGGCGCCTTTCACCTTCTGCCGGCCCCCACCACACACACATGCACACACACACGCACATCACGTCCCCTCGATATTGAATTTCAGCCTCCAGCGAGTCAGACTTTTTCCATTAGTTTGGTTTGGGATGATTCCTGAGCCATAGGCATGCTGTCTGGCCACCTGCCAATAGGGCACCAAACGGCAAGGAAACTCAGGACAGAATGGGAGGGATGGGATAGGACAGGACGGGACAGGAAGGAGGCTGACTCTCTCTCCTCTTTGGTTTTAATAAAGTTCAACAAAAAGAGCTCGCATTTCTCATTGTGCTTTCCTCTTCTGTGACTAACACCAGGCATACATGTAAATGGTTTCTTTCATCCCAGGGTTAAAATAAACCATTTTCATACTCAATGTGAAAAGATGCTAAAAACCTACTGGGGCAAGGTGGTGCATACCTGTAACGCCTGCACTCAGGAGGCTGAGGCAGGAGGATAGCCAGGAGTTGGAGCCCAGCCTGGATTATACAGCAATTACAAGGTGCACACATAGCAAGATCCTGTCAAAAAAAAAAAGATGCTAACATTCACCAATCAGAATGTCGAGTCACAGTCAAGTCATTGGCCACGAGGCAGGGCGCTACATTCCTAGAGGCTGGGAGAGAATCCAGGATGCAAAGGAAATGTGCACATTTCTAAGCACTGTCTTGGGCCTCTCCTCTTAGCCTCCTGAAGCCTGGGACTATGTGGCTGAGCTCAGGTTTCACCGCACTGGGGACTCTCCTTACAGCTTTGGGATGGAGGAATCTTTAAAACCTTGTAGCTGCAGCTTAGAGACTCCAGGCAAAGATGGACAAGGTACCTAGCATTGCTAGGGCCCAGATCGTGAGCACTCACATCAAGGAGAGCACTGGGAAGTCTAGCGGGAGGCCCGTCCAGCACAGGGCGGGGCCAGCCCTGGCCAGTGGACAGTGTGGGGCTTGAGTGTGGCCCTACACCGCAACATTTGAAACCAGCAGAGGGGAGAAAAATTACAACTGGGAGACACGGGCGCATATTAAAGCTCAGAGCTAAAGCTGGCAAAAACCAGGGCTCCAAATGCAACAGGCAAAGCCAAATCCAGACCTACAGGGATGGAGGGAAGACACAGCTGCTGAAGAGGTCCAGAAAGACCAGGAGGGGAGTTGAGGATGATCATGGCCAGGTGGGCTTCCCCTGGCCTCTCATAGGATTTTGGTGAAGCTAACAAGACTCCGAGCTGCTCAGCTCACTGGCCGCACTCGGGGACACGGGCTCCAGAGGCCAGGAGGGTCTGCAAGACGAAGGAACAGAAGCAGTAACAAACCAACAGGGACCTTGTGTGCTGGAGACAGCGCTCTTCCCAGCACTCCTAGGGGAAGCAAGGCGGTGAGCGCATGCTGTAGATACTTAGGCGGCCAGGCCGGGTGGGCTGTTCCCGCTGATGCCTGCTGGCCTCATGGCCTTTCTACTCAGCCAGGACACATGATTCCACCCTGGGACCACTTTCTCTGGGGCCCCAGGGTGTGTACGTCTGCTGAACAGCCCCAGAAGAACCTCCTATCAATGGGATGTCAATGCGATTGGAGGGTGACCAAAGTGCTGATCACTGAGTCCCGAAACTGCTGGGCGCTGGGACCAAAGAAGTCTGAAACGCCAGGCCCATCCACGTCCCCTGCAATTCTGCACACCTGTTCTTTCTGCTAAGTTTCCTATTTCTGTTTCACCTATTTGTAAACACTGAGTGTCTCGCTCCAGATACGACCTCCCTTTGAGGCGAGTCCTAGACAAAATACACTCTCAGCTCCGTGCCAGGCCATGAAGAAGAACCTTGACATCTAATCACGGCCCGGTGTGGGATCAGCCAGCGCTATGAGAGTCTAAACACCACCTCGGGGACCCCTGGTCCCAGGAGGGTGAGCCACGTGGCCACGAGAGGCCCAGAGGTGGCAGCCTCAGCCGGCTGCGGGATCTGAGGAGGAAGCCTCCCTGCCTCAGGCTGTTTGGCTCTATGGGGGATTCACTGTGACTCTGGGCCCTCAAGGAAGCAATGAGATTCTATGGACAAAGGGCTCAGTCTTTGTGGGCTAAGCAGTCTCCACAGCCAGAGTTGCCCTTTGCACCGCAGGAAGCTTAGAGCATCCATGGTTCCTACCCAGGAGATGAGCGGTGCCCTCCCACGTCCAGGTTCCTAATCAAACTCGGGTTGCCAGGAATTGCTAAAGGTCCCCAGGGAGGCAAATCGCTCCAGGTTGAGAACTACAGTTCTCCATAAATCATAATTCCAACCTCATCCTAAGGAGGTGCCCACTCCTTAACAACCCACAACTCCCGACAAAGACTTTATCAGCTGCTGATCTACTCATGCCGTTTTCTTTCTAAACTAAAACACCCGTGCTCCCGAGCAATGCAGACTACTAGCAGCTGCCAACTACCACTACCTGAACTGAGTCACAGCTCTGAAAAGTTGATTTAAATATAAACCATTCAGCGGGGCTTGGTGGGGCACACCTATAATCCCTGTACTTGGGAGGCTGAGGCAGGAGGATCGCTGAGAGTTCAAGGCTAGTCTGGGTTATGGAGTGAGTTCAGCCAGGCTAGCTTGGGCTAGCCTGAACTACACTGTGAGTCTCAAAAAAAAATCATTTTTATATATATATATATAAATATATATAAATATATATAAATATATATAAATATATATAAATATATATAAATATATATAAATATATATAAATATATATAAATATATATAAATATATATAAATATATATATATAAATATATAAATATATATATAAATATATATATATATTTCATTGTCTTTGAAACGAATCTCACATTGCTAGAAATTTCTAAAATGGTTCCTTAAACCTTTTCTCACTGAATTTGACTGGAGCAGGGCTTTGATCTGGCTCTGGGTGTCTCAGCCCACCAGCTGTGTCAGCAGGATGTCACTTAGGCGAGCAAAGCAGACAGGAGCAGTGCCTCCGCAGACAAAGAAGCCAGATTTCCACACTGCACACCGGTTCCAAAGCAAACACGGCTTCAGCGTCAACCTCGTGAGAATCCAGAGTTTACTAGAAACACCCAGAAGTCCAGGGAAATGATGTAGAAGACCGAGTGCGACCTTTGGCATTCACGAGGGATATTCCCTGAAAACAAAAGACTTCACTGAAACTCTTCTTGGAATCTTCTCCCTGAACAGATCTCCAACTCATACCTAACCGCTCCGTGGCTACCTACCTTCGTGAAGGCTGAGTTTCTGCTTTGTACCTGATGCAAGAAAACTTCTACTCCTTGTTCCAGTTCCTGACAAACCCTTTGGCTCCTGTCCTATGGCATTGGTCCGCTCTGGATGGGGACGCGGACACATCCTGACAAGTCCCACGCAGACCCCACCTCCGCCTTCTTTACAAACCCACACAGGGGGCTGGGGATTTAGCTCAGTGGCTTAAGCGCCTGCCTGGCAAGTTCGAGGTCGTGAGTTCGATCCCTGGTACCGAAAAAAAAAAAAAAAAAAAAAAGCAAACCCACACAGGCATCACATAAGCCTGTGCCCCATGGAGCTGGAGCCTTCACCCCACGCTTCCAACCTGCGTGGAGCCGGGCGGCTGACTCAGCTGAAGTCCTGCATGGATCACAGGAACTCACACACCTGTGGCTTCCAGCCCTTGCCAAGTATTCAGTAAATTTGCAATTTTCACAAGTTACCAAACCGAGTAAAAGAAAAAGCCGACTCATGGGGGCTGCGTGGACAGAGAAGCAGCTAAGCCACCTGGACAGCTGAGTTTATCCAAACTGTCCCCGAAATCCTCCATGCCCAGAGCTCAACTCCACGCGGTACTTCCTTTGACAGATAAACCACTCCTGAGTTAGCACCACTAAGATACAAGGATCTAATTTTTTTAAAAGTGGTTTTTATCCGAGGCTGGGTTACGATAAGGATGGGCGATGTCAGCTTCCAAACTTCTGCTTTTCGCAAGGGACTGGCTCCTGAACTTCATCAAACACTTCATAATACAGCAAAGAAAACCATCAGGCGGGCTTTTCATCTTCTGGGGGGATCCTGTTTCATTATTTCACCCGCGCACGCCAACTCGAAAGATTCACGTTTAGGATCTGCTGGAGGTTTTACGAGAGGCAACCAGGAGGTAACGAGGCTCCCAGGACGGACGACCTGAGGCCTGTCTCTGACGGTGTCCTCTGCCGTGAGATCTGGGGTACAGTAACACCGGCAGTGCTCTCTGCGCTGAAGAATGAAAGGAATCTACTGGAAATATCAGCAATGGCAGAAAATAAAGATGAAGTCACATTCCTGTTAAGGGTCCTCTTAATGCCTTGAAAAGCCTAAGGGTTTGTGTTGTTGTGTTTTCTGATCTTGTTACTTGTTCATTTGTTTTGCTATACTGGGGATTGAATCCAGCACTTCACACAGGTGAGGCAAGCTTTCTACCAGAGTTATATCTTCAGTTCTTTTTTCTTTTTATTTGATTTTACTCTGAGATAGCGTCTTACTACATTTGCCTCTAACTTGCAATCCTCCTGCCTCAGCCTCCTAAATAGCTAGGATTATAGGCAAGCACCATCATGCCAGCTCAAGAACTTTCCTATTTTAGAAGCACATGTTCTTAATATATTCACAGTCCATACATTTTACCCACAAACCCAACTGTAGGAAAGCCAGAACTATTTTTGCTCCCTATTTCCATGCAGAACTGATGACTTATGTTTTAATTTTATGGTGAATACTGGAAAATAATAACCACAATGAACAGACAGCTGCACAAAGAATCCTTCAAAATATAAGCAAAGCACTTCTGATTTGCTTACTCTTGGTGCCAGAGCGCTTGCCTAGCAAGCATAAATAAGGACATGGGTTCAGTCCTTGGCACTAAAACACAAACAAACAAACAAACAAATAAATAAAAAGTACTACATGGCAAAATTCAGCCCTAACTTCCTAATAGAGTACATTTCATCTGACGTCCTTCTCCTGCTAAAAACCTTGGGAAAAGACATGAGAGCATGTCTTTTAAATATTTTATAGAAAACATGCAGTGGCCTTATGTAAAAGAACTCTGGTGAATATAGCTCTAGAATCTGAAACACAGTTCAGTTCAACTATCCAAGGCCAGGAGGAAACTATTTCTGAAAAGCTGCATCACCATGAGCAATGGCCACGGATTTCGGCGGTTCTCAAGGTCTGAGAAAACTTATGCAGAATTTACAGTCTGCACCTGAACTTCATAACCTTGAGGCTGGACTTGGCACTTACTTCTGGGAGAAACCCTGAAGAACGAAACTTTATTCTAAACACAGTTTGTACAATAGTCAAAACAGTGTTCTAATAACACCTCCCTAACAAGGCAAGTCTGTGTGAAATGGTAGGGAGCCTGCTTCTTATCTTTTATCTTCTTAGAGACCTGTAAGCAGTTCAAATATATGGCCTGCTGAAGACTCCACTTGTTAGCCTGGTGTGGTGGCCTATGCCTGTAATCCTAGCAAGACAGGAGGATCACCTTAAGTTTGAGGCCAGCTCCGATACATAGGCCCTGTCTAAAAAATTAAAGCCAAAAAAAATTTTTTTTTACTTCTTTACAGCAAATAGTACCTTTACTACATTGGGCCAAAAATGCTTGGGACTGCAGCCTTGGTAAAACATGAGTTCCCAAGTCCGTAACTGTGACAGATTCAACCCATGGTCTGCTGGCATGAAGATAAGACAGCATGGCAGACAGGCATCGCAGAAGAGAAACAGTCCATAGCATGGCAGGCTGGAGGCCGCGAGGGATCAAGGGAGGAGGAGGCATACACACCCCAGCAGACCATGTCCCCAGTGACCCACCTCTTCCCACCAGCTTCACCTCCCAAATCACACCCCACTATAAACCCATCAGTACACTAACCCAGATACTACACTTGATCTTAGCCAAAAGGCCGAGAAGCGATAGTACACTAACCCAGTATCACACACCCGTGATCAGTCACCTCCTATGGGCACATGAGGCTTTGGGGGGGACATCTAGATCTAAACCTTGAAGATGTGTATGATTATAAAGCCTACTGTTGTCACAGGTTCTGCACGAGCAGGTTTAATTCACTATGGATCTAGAACATTTTTAAAGTCTGTACCGAGCATACACATACCCTTTGTCATTGTTCCCTGAACAATACAGTTTAACAACTATTTGCATAACTTGCAGGTTGTATGAGGTATCATAAGAAACCTAGAGATGATTTCAAGTACTGCATATGGAAGGATGTATGTAAATGTAAGTTCTATGCAAATATGGTACCATTCCATACAAGGAGCTTGGCATCACAAGATTTTAGTGCCCCTGGGGGCCGTGGAACCAATCCCTCACAGACCCTGAGGATGACTATGGATTAAATTTGTCATATAAATATAAACCAGCTGAAACAAAAAGTTTTACCTCTTTTGTACTTGAGAGATCCCAGCTCCCTATCTGTTGCTGAAATGCCAGACACACTTCCTACCACACACTTGGTGGAACAAACAAGAGCAAGTGGATTTTTTCATACGAAACAGGAGTGACCCAGAACGAAAATTAGTACGTGGGGAAATTCTTTGATTTGCTTTGCCGCACAACCTTGGTGGTAAAAGCAGAATACAGGGTGTCTCCCCGGGACTGGGAACCAATCCCAGTGCGGGCTGTAATTAGGAAGGGAACGGAGAACTTGATGAAGGGCTTGGTGGAGACAGAGTAGAGCATCTGGCTGGCTCCAGCACAGCAGCCAGGGTGAGAGGGGTCAGATATAGAATGCTGGCCCTGGGAGAGCCCTGCCAGCACCCTCTCCTCCGATCGGATGATCGTGGGCCCTCGCCTGGGGAACTAAGAGCAAAAGACAGGGCACTGGATGTCTCTGTCTTTCTCGTTCCAGAAATTTTCATTTGTCTATTTATTTATGTGTTTTGCTCAATGCCACATAGACTGTTCTTATTTTCAAAGCCTGAGGCCAGAAGCAAACAGTTCTGCTGGTGAGAAATAACTGGGAGTAGTGTTCCCCTAGCTTCCGCAGAGTCCTCCCAACAGGCCAGGGCGACATCAACAACCAGAGATAGTATCCGGGACACACCGTGATAGGAGGCTGGCACTCCCATCCCCACTACGACTGACTCAGTTTCCCCCCAGAAGTCTTGGCTTCGTCCGAGCGTCCCCCTTCCCACGCCCTCCTGCTCAGACACCGACCAGTGCTTTGCTGCATTCTACTTAGCAGTCAAACAAGGGCAGCCTTGAGCATCGGCCCTCCACAGCTGTGGAACAGAGACAGAGTGACACTACCCAAGTAACGGTCGGCCCCACCCACTCGATAGGACAGACTCCGGACGCAGAACGACATGAGAGGGCCTCAAGAGCAATAAGCAAAACAGGCCAGTCCAAAGGCGACTTGGTGTCTGGCTCCGGCCTGTGTGGCCAGGTCACGGAGGAGGAGAAAGGACGGGCGCTCCCGGCGTTGGACCCTGCAGGGCTGGGGGACTGCAAAGGTCACTTCCGCATTTGAAGGCACTGGGGGCTCTGTGGACAGGCCTAGCCCAAGGACTACCATGCAGCTGGGGCAGAACCACACACACATGCGCACAGACATGGGGGTAAAACCAAGCAAAGTCTAGAGACCACAGGAACGTCAGCCTTTATGCTGAAGTACTGTCACTTAAGATGTCACCACTTGGGACACTGGGTGACAAGTACACGGGAAAAAACCTGTATGTACCATGTGGGCAAATTCTAAGCCTGTCCTGTCCTGTCTTTTGTTTTAGTTTTGTGAGACAGGGTCTCACTATATTGCAGCCTGGCTTCAACCTCATGGCAATCCTCCTGCCTCAGCTTCCCTCGGGCTGGGATTATGGTGTGTGCCACTACACCTGGCAGTCTATGTTTTTTTTTTTTTAAAAGGATACAAACAACAGAATACATGAAGGAGAGGATGTAAAGTTTGACTTATCATGACACCCCCTTAAGCGTTCCGACAGGGAGAGGAGGGTGAGACCTCTGTCTCCCAGAGGGCAGCAACACCCCTGCGATCACTTAGCACTACTACTTCTCCAATGCTCCGGAGAGGACCTCGAAGAGTCTTGGGGGATGAGGGACCCAGAGGGGACCAGTGGCTGTGCAGGAACCCTCCACTGGAGGACTGAAGTAGCAAGGAATGCTGCCATGCCCTCGCAGGACATCCGGGGTCACTGTCATCCCAAGAGAAGAAAAGCAGGTAGGAGACAGGAGAGGTGGGGAAGGGTGACCAGAATTTAACCTGCCTCCAGAAGCACGCGCACACAGCTTAGTGGTGGGCAACTGAGGGGCGACGTGACCCCACCCACCAAGGGACGCTTACTGCCTGCATTAGTTGTCCTAGCCAAAATCTGGGGGATGCTGGCACCCGGTGATGAGTGGTCACCCTGCAATATAGGTCGGGTCCCACGCAAGGCTGGCTTGGCTGAAACTGTCAAGGGCACCAAGGTTGAGTCTTCAGAGAGCCGGTCCCTGCCCACACGAGGTTCAGAAGCCCTCAGGGCCCAACCAAGGCCTCCCAGGGGAAACCGGGTAATTGGATGTGAGAGAATGGAGGAGCCCAGGCCAGCAGAGGCTGACGCACCCATGTCCACCCATGTCGGGCTTTTTGCTCCCGAACAGCAGACCGGCCAGCCTCAGGCCAACTGTGTAGTTTCTCCACAGGAAGCTGCTGCACTGCCTGAGGGTACAGCCTTAGAACAAACCCTAACAGAAAGGAGCCTCACTGGGCCACAGTGCTTGCTATCTGCTCTTAAAAGCAGAGGGTATTTTTATCTACTGTTTAACACTGCCGGAACTTTTATTTCAAAGTGCATGGAAAGCCTCACTGGGTTAATAAGTAATACGCTGAAACACACCCCTACCTCAGGCCACACCGCCTCCAAGACGCTGCTGGAAGCTGCAACCAAGGACCGACTCTGTTACTGGGTTAACTCACCAGGAGGCAAATAAAAATTACCTTAAATCCATACAAATGGCTGGGTGTGGTGGCGCAGGTCGGTAATCCTGATGTTCGTGAGGCTGAGGCAGGAGGATCACCACAGATTCAAGGCCAGCCTGGGCTGCACAGCAAGTTTAGGTTAGCCTGAACTAAATAGCAAGACTGTCTCAAAAACAACCAAACCAAAGCAAACCAAACAAAACGCATACAATTTCCCAAATGTCCAAAGACTTTCCTGGCCACGTACACCCAGGCTCCTGAATTGTGCATCAGTCTCAGATGAACCTCTTGTAACTGCCCTGGGTTGGGGGTGGGTGATGTATGGATCCATAGTTTTGCTTGTAATTAACCAAGAACAGAAGAGCCTAGCGCTGAAAGCATAAATCCAGTATCATGAGCTGACTTCCTACACCAAGCAGAGTATTTTATTAAAGTCCTAAGGAGAAGCCACAAAATCCCCAGGACCAGAAGTCCATCAGGAGGGGCTGTCTCAGCCGCCCCCACACAAGCTGCACTGACACCTCTCATTATGCTTCTGCCCTCATGTGATCCAAGCAGAAGTACGCAAACCCTTTGATCAGACTACAGAAACTTTATCTTCAAGGAATAATCAGACGCCCTCCAGACGATCTAGGCACAAAAATGTTCATGTGCTGGTAGAAAAGTTAAACCACTAGAAGGGCCCTAAAATGGTCATATAACTCCTGATTATTCCCCAAAGAGAGTGCAGTGCCACTCTCAGACCCCAACATCCGGAATCCTGCCTGGGGCCCCAGATTTCTGAGCACCCTGCATATCTCAAAGATAAACAATGACAACAACAACGACAATAACAAATGTCTACATCGGGTCTGTGGTGAACAGTGATGTTAATTTTGAACCTGCACCAGCGGCCGGTTCCTTGGTACGGACCATGACTACTGCTATTATCAAAAGCTTCCCTTGGGCCAGAACGGAACTTGGCCATTTCATTTTAAAAACATGTTTTTCACAATTTGAGATAAAACTTTTCCTCAATCAAAAAGGAACTCTCCATCAAATCTGCAACAAAAGTGACACTTCAAGAAAATGTTTTAAACTCGGAATAAGAAAATACAAACATTTGCTGGTCCAGGAAGGAAAAGATTTTCACGGACCTACTCTCCAGACACAATCGTACATTGACTATTTGGGGGCCTATGCACTAAAATGAACCTCACCTGAAAACAGATTTTTAACCAGTTAACACCTGTGTTCAGTTTTCTTGAGAACGCTGAAAAATATGAAGAACAATTTAAGAAACACTGGCTTTGGGCTGGGTGTGTAGCTCGGTGGTAAAGTGCTAGGCCCTGGGTTCCAACCCCAGCATCGGTGAAACAAAAACAAAAGCAAGAGCTTGCTTCGAGAAACGATGAGAGAGCTGGGATGGTACTGTACATCTGTAAGTCCAGCAGTCAGGAGGCTGAGGCAGGTGGATTGCTGCAAGTTTGAGCCCAGCCTGGTCTACATTTTGAGTTCAAGGCCAGACTAAACTACATAGTGACACCCTGTCTCAAAAATCAAATCAAATTAAATTTAAAAAATAGTAATATTGACATACAATGAAATTAAAATATTTTATACTATTTATACTAAATAGCAAAATCAATAATCTATCACCCTATGTTCCATTCATCTTTTTTTAATCTTAAAACTGTTATATGATTGGTGCTGATAGTGGCATTAACTACTTGGCAAAGTGGTCCTCTTCTACACTGAGATTACCAAAAAAAAATTCTAAGAACCACAATACACTGAAGAGAGGTTTCCTGTTTGGTATCACTGTCTATAAAATACAGACTATTGTGAAATCGTGACTGTGACCATATAATTAGGGATTTTGCTAAAATATGGGAAGAGAATCTATTTACAGAGACCACTACACGAAGAACATGTCTATTACCAACACAAAGACTGTCCACAGCGCGCATTGTTACTAAATTCCTGCATCTTTGATATTGTGCTGACTTTCACCAATAAAACTAGAGTTTTCCACGTATCCTTTCTTCTGCCTGAATAAAGGTATGAGAGTCCGGACAGGATGGGAGGCATTTTCTTTACCGGTCTGTAAGCCGACTTCTAACTGAAGCCCTTAGATCTGTGACGTGAGGCCTCTAGTCTCTTGCCACTGGAGGCCCAAATGTAACAGCCGCCTGCACCTAAGCAAGCTTCTTTACAAACCAAACTTTCCTTAGTCGGGGGTGGAGCTTGCCTGGTCTCACAGGCTGAGGTAGGAGGAGCATGAGTCCAACCCGGCTGCCTGGGTACCTTAGTGAGGCCAGAAGACCTTGTTTCAAAAGAAAACATAGATAAAAGGCTTCAAATGTAGCTCAGGGCCTTTGCCACAATACACTGAAGAGCCCCACTGTGGTACCCAGGAACCCAGGTGCAGAGGGAGGAGGGGGTCTCAAAGCATCAGCGCTAACACTCAGAGAGACCCCAGAGACTACCTTCTTGCTTTTGCTTATAGTGTTTTTCTAAACTTAGAACATATTCTTTTTTGGGAGGAAGGTCTTTTTTTGAGGCAGGGTTTCACTATATGATTCAGGCTGGCCTTGAAAACACTTTGTAGGCCAAGCCAGCCTCGAACTCCCTGCAGCCCTCCTGCTGCAGCCTCACAAGTGCTGGGATTACAGGCATGCCCCACTGTGCCTGGCTTAGAACACACTCTTGTCAGGATTAAGGAAATAAACTTTTAAAATGAAGTGGGAAATCATAATAAAAATTAGAGCAAATATGTGTTTTGCACAGCTTTTTGTTTTCCTCTTAAGAAGAACACACCCAATTCTTAATATACTGCTGGCAACAGCGGTTTCTATGATGCCAATAAAAAACAAAACCATCATGGAAGGCAGCCTTGGAGGTGGGCGTGGAGAACAAGGCAAGGAAAGTGGGTCCCAGGGCCCAGACTCCTCAAAGAGCTGGGTGCATCCCTCCCACGCCCTGGTCAGTGGACACCAGGCACCGGCCTGCCTCCCCGCAACACGCAAAAACAACTTTAAGAGAATCACTGAGTTCTCCGGGGCTCTGGCACTGGGGAAGGGGCTAATTAAAACCTCCATTCCAGTCCAACACCCCCAGCCCTGCCGGACCACGGCCCACACTCCGGCCCTCTGCGCAGGCAGCTCTGCTGACCCTTTCATGTCTAATGCAAGTATCTCACTTTTAAATTCCCTCCAGTTTAAAATGCTTTTATACTGAGGCGGTTTTAATCCTTAGGAGCAGATACTGCAGATGGGGTGAAAGGTATTATTAGTTGTACAACTCCTGCTTCTCCCTGGTTCTGACTGGCTGTTTGTTTCTTTGTTTGAGACAGGGGCTCATTACACGGTTAGGGCTGGACCTGAACTCACTAGGAAGCCTAGTTTGGCCTCAGACACTTGGAGATCCTGCTGCCTCAGCCTTCCGAGAGCTGGGATGACAGGCGTGCACCGCCACTGCAGCCCGACCGTGTCTCAACAGCCGGTTGAGGTTTTGCCACAAGAACTCCTGTGACTGGCTGGGTCTGACGGCAGGGTGTCCCCGGGGATGCCAGACTCCAGCGGGGCACGCAGGTGTCTTCGAGGTCTGGCAGACCCGTTCTGCACACAGCTTTCCGCCAGGCAGCAAGGCCTCCCTCCTGGAACACTCAGTGACAAGAGCAGTGATTCGACCGAGGCCACGGGCAGCATCAGGTGACCAGGACAGACATCCGACAGATAGGCAGGAAAGGCAGCCAGCCTTTCATCCCAGGAGAAGATAACGTCAGAAAACCATAACTCACCGTTAGAACCAAGGGATTCCTTCCTCTCCCTTTAAAAACCAGGCACTTCTCATACATCCCAGTTTCCCGGCACCTTGTTATGTAAATCTCCCCAGACCCTGCGTGGCAGCTTCAGGGCCTTGGAGGGGCTAGTCTTTCCGAGGTAAAAAGTCAGTCAAAGGAAAGTTTGGGGCAGGTGTCAGAGCTGACCATCCTTCTCTTGCTGGGCTGTCAAAGTCTGTGGGGAGAGGGTGGCTTGTGTTCCTACCTTCTACAGTTTTCATCCACAAGCCTGGGAAAGATGGTACAGGTTTAAGGAAATGAAATTCACAAGCTGGAAAAGTCGGATCATGAAGGGCTCTCGGAGGGTGGATGACCTAGGCTTAGTCCCTAACCAGGTCATGGTCTAGCTGTGTGATGCCGGGCCAGTTACTTAACTGCTCTGGGCTCACCCTCTTCCTCTACAGGGCAGATAGAATCGGCCTTGCTCATGGGGTTGGTAAGTGGATTAAATGAGTGACTCAACGTCAAGTGCTTACCTGCACACCCGTGGAATAATCCCACGCAAACATTAGCTGTCTTACTACCATCTTCAAAGAAAGGCAAAAGGTTTCAGGATCAAGTGACAAAGTTAGAAGCTGCTTCCTTCTGGTCATGACAAAGTTTACACTTGGGGAAAATGACAGCTGTGATGGGGGTGAATACCCCCCGCACGTGGGGATCTCTGGAGACAGACTCGATGAAGTGCATCTCAGGGAAGCTTTCAACCCCTCAAGATTCAGTTCATTCAAGGAGGGGAAACAGCACAGTAACGTGCAAAGCCTCTGCGCTTCCAGCTTTGAAGACCAAAGCAGGAAGAGAAAGGCCAGAGTGGGGACGGAGAACCACGCTTGGCGATAACCAGACCAGCTTGGGGTGAGGGTTGCCGAAAGGCCAGGTCCAGGCCAGCCTGGGCTTCATGGCACAAGCCTGTCCTTACCAAGCATAGTTACCACCGCCAGCTACCCACTGCAGCTCACCTACTGCGTGGCACCTGCTTTGGAAGCCTGGCCTTGAGCCACCCTAGTCACGGCTGGGACCCCTGAGCTGGCGAGGGGTGGACGAAGCCCAGCTTCTCCTGCTAAGAAGGAGGTGCTTTCTGCCCAGCCAAGGGAAACCGTGCCATGCTTAATATAGACGTCACTGGTGGTCCCTTCCTGAGAGTCCCCTACAAATTAGTGACATGAAAATGTTATACATCACTTATTCTGAATCCAAAAGTTTGAAACGCA
This sequence comes from Dolichotis patagonum, assembly GCA_004027295.1. Lineage (NCBI taxonomy): Eukaryota > Metazoa > Chordata > Mammalia > Rodentia > Caviidae > Dolichotis > Dolichotis patagonum. Next base: position 30,114 of record PVJX010010909.1, on the reverse strand, counting down.
CTAAAAGCAAGGTATGCAAATCTTCCTAACCACAACAGCAAACGTGCACATTTAAGGTCGTGTCCTCAGAGGTGACCCCTCCATGCCGTCAGCCAAGCTGAGAAAGAGCAAACAAACTCTGTGTGCAGGTCTGCGGAGCCCTCCTTGCACAGCGAGGCTCTGCCCAGGCCGGTTGGTGCCTGATTCGATGACAGGTAGGAGAGCTAGGACAGTGGACGCGTGACACGCAGGAGCAGCCTCCCTGGCCCGGCTAGCAACAACTGTCCTGAGGGCAGCTGCAGCTGCCGTGGTGGCTTTGCTGTCCCCAATTCGGCAGGGGCAAGATTAAAAAAAAAGAAAATGAGTACTTGACAAAAGAAATTCTTCTGCACTATGCAAAAAAGGCAAGGCTCTCTAAATCCATTGTTAGAGATTGGGAAAAAGGGACCCAGCCGCATCCTCGGATGATTTTACAGTCCTCAAAGTGACTGTCTTCATTTGCGATGGAACGAAAACCTTCCCAAGTGCCTCTTCTTCACAAACTGAGAGATAATCTGGGAGGGGGAGGGGGCAGCTACCAAAAATAACAATGTCTCCGTCCCCCTCCCTGCCTCGTGAAATGTCAGGAGGTCAGGAACAAAAAAATATATTATCAAACAGGGGGAGGCCAGGCTTGGGAACTCTGCTTCTAGTCTAAGAAGTCAGTTGGACCCCAGCAGGCAGGATCCAAACCATGCCTTCCCAGGTAAGCGGAAAAGAGGCGGCTGTCTGCCTATCGAGAGCGCAGAGCTGCTCCCATGCGAACGGAACCAGGCTGTGCAGAACACAGGGAAAGCAAACGGGTTTCCTTACAACTTAGCCTCCTGGCAGGAGCACTCGCCTTCCACCTCTGGGAGGAGTGCCTTACCTGGGGGCATTTTAGACACTTATTCTGAAAATCAAAGTGTGGCAGAGGCCTCACCAACAATACTCTAAAGACCTTGCACTTGCACAGCCACCGCGCCACGCCTGCACCTAAAATAGAAAACGGAAAAGCCCAGTTCACTGGGAGATCACGGCCCCTGCTGTGTCTCAGGCTCTGAACCAGGCCCCGGGGCCAGGGAAACACAGGCCATTCCAAAACACTGACAAGTTGATGCAGTGGCCACTTGGCTGGCTGAAACTTTTCTGTCGGCTTTTTTCTCTCTCTCTTTCTTTTTTCTTTGTGTAACTGCTTCTGGTTACAGACATTCCTAAACTCTGGCTTCTGCCTGCAGTCATTTTTTTTTTTCACAGCCTACCTAGAAACACTGAAAAAGCCTGCTTCCCAATGTTAGCACCCACGGTGAGCGCCAGACAAGCTGTAAAAACCTAATGAGAGCCAGGAAGAAACCGAAACCTGACTGCAGGGTTTGGCGCGCTTCTGGTCTCCAATCCTGGAGCTCGGTTTGAAGTCGGCAGTGTCAGCTGACTGGCACAAGCCTCTCGTGTCCCCTGGCCTGCCGGCGGCGGCAGCCAGATCCCATTTAAAACAGGCAAGCGCGGACAGGACGGTAGGGCAGCTGGCCCAGGAAAGCGCCGCCAGGCAACTGCTTCCCAAGTCTGCTCTGGGCGCGGCGGGAGCGCCTTGCTCCTGGGGTTCACCCAGCAAAGTCTGCAGCTGTGTGGGGGTGTCACTCCTTGAGAGGGGGCAGGCTGCTAGTTTCTAGTGAATCAAAGCAGAGATGCCCCTCAACGTCCACAATGGACAGCCCCTCATGATGAGCAATATCCTGGCCCCAAATGTCCAGGCACCAGCTGGAGATAGCCTGGTCTGACTCTTAACTGGCAGCTGTTATTCACAAGCCAGCAGCTCCCATTTCCTGATAGTTGGCCAGCCTACCTGGACACACAGCTCACTCCGGGCACACCTCATTTGCGGCTTCCTCAGTCCCTAGGCTGAGCTTTCAAACTGTCCTGCGCCAGGCAGCAGGCCATCAGCCCTACATCACAGTGGGAAAAGTTAGGAAAGAGTAACAGAGCACCGTGGAGTGATAAGGAGGCCCCACAAGCCAGCGGTCCTTGGAAATGTATCCCTTCTGGGACAAGATGCCATTTCCTTCCCTGGACAACTTCCCCAAGAGGATGCTGTGTTCCAAGACATCACAGGGAGAGACAGGGGGTCTAAGTAAAGGTAGGAGATTTGTGTCAACTTTTCACGCGCAAATGGAGTTTGGGAAGCTGATTAGAAATTCACATTGTAACACAAACACACTGCCCCATTAAGTGTATCTCTCAATACATGAAAGATTCCCAGAAATACCAGTCACCAGTGGGGGAAAAAAAGGCTCTGGGTTCTGTAACATGCTCCATTTTAGGCAAGTGATCCAGTATCTTTGGGTCAATAGTATCCATCTAGAAACAGGAAGAAGATGCAGTAGAAGATCGATAAAGGCCAACTTCAGTAGTATATTAACCGCTGAAATAAAAGCCAGCGCTCACAGGTCTCCTTAAAAGTGTCCGGCCCAGCACTGCGTGTACTTTCAAGTCCATTACCCCGAAGTTCCTCCCACCTGCGCTAGGGGGCAGAGTTCTCCCCAAGGGTCCTCTGCCTTCCGGAGGTCTGCGACCCCAGCAAACCGTACAACAAATGCTATGTTTTCGTTAGATTTTCTAAGGATCCAGAACACGAAAACAAACAGAAATAAAGCTAGGAACCACTGCCCTACAGGCAGAGCCCCAGTCTTCTGACAGGTGAAAGCAATTTAAAAAGAAGCCCATGGGTCATTTACTATACAGCAGGCAAAAAAGTCAGGTGCCTTCAAAGTACAGGCATGCAAACAGAGGTCAACGGGTTAGAAAATGCCGCGGTCCCTGTGTTTCTTTTTTTTAGTGAAAATACGTACGGACAGATGATTCATTCCTTCCCAGCCTACCTTTCATGATATATCTGGGTCTCACATCTCAGGTACTATTTCTATAAAACGGGTAGTACTACACCTCAACAACAGTCATCATCTCGGTAAGAAAACAGTAAGTGAGCACCCCGGAAGTCCAGAAGGCAAAAGAACTTGAAATCGGATACCCCCCGAAGCCAGATGAGCCAGCTGGCTAACGTGGAGGCGAACCCTCAGCAACCTGGTTTGTCTTCCAAGACTGTCCTGCATTCACAGAACGGACCCTTTCGCTTTCACCGAAGAGCACATCGGCCTCCCCCAAGCCAACTCAGTTTACTCGGAACCACTTCAAACCTCAAACTTAAAACAGAATTTGTTAAATAAACACAACCAAGAAAGTAAGAGGGGCCAAAAAACCGCGCCGACTCTTAATCCAAGGAGGGAGGGAAACGCTCTCAAGTCAAGTTCCAAATTGAGGGCATCCAGCCCTTGGCGACCCCAGAGGACATCAGTTTCTTTTCTATTCTTTTTAAAAAATTTAAATAACTACTGTTTGCTTTAAAATAATTTTCCTTAAATTTCAAAATCAGACTCTGCCAAGTATGAGCAGTCAGCGCAAACCGGCTCTTCGGAGCCTGTGCTCTGGAACCGTCCTAGTGCCCACGGAGCACTTAGGGAGCTGGGACCCCACGCTCCCAGGTCCAACAGGCAGAGACCGGCGGCTGCAGGATGCCTCGCCGCCCCTTCTCGCACTTCATTGAAGCGTCCCCTCTCCAAGTCTCCGCGCCCCAGCACAGGAAGCCCGCACGTTTTGCAGAGGAAATGCCAGAGCAGACTTCTCTCCCGGAGAAACTACGTCCCCGCCGCACTCCTTCGGGGCTTCCCGCACCCCGGCAGCCTGCTCGGCAACCCTCCCGCCGCGCTAGCGCCAGCGGACGCACCTGGCGCGGACCCGGGCGCCGACACCCGCGGGCAGGCCACGCACCACCGCCACCGCCCTCCGGCGCCAGCGGAGCGCAGGATGGAGCTAAACCGACCTCCCGGGCCACGGACTCACCTCGGGGAAGAAGTTGTCCATTGTTCCGGCCTCACCCAGCCCGCGGGAGCAGGCGATCGCGCGGGTCCCGGGCAAGCCAGGCGCGTCACGCCGCGAGTCCCGGGCACCCGAACCCGCGGGGCCGCCCCGCCGCCATCGGCCGCGTCCTTATCGCCTTCTTCACCTTTTGTTTCCCCAATCCGAGTCTCTAACTCATGCGCCTTTGTCCCTTCTTCTTCCAAGTTTCTCACTTCGGGGCGAAGCGCACGCGAGCCGGGAACAGCTGGTGGCACATTCTTCCCGGGGCTGGGGAGCTCGGCCGGGCGCGCCCCCTCTCCTTGCGCTCCGCCGGGGCGCTGGAGCCGGCAGGGGACCGCGGGCCACAGAGCGCGCGCGTGGGGCGCTCCCGGCGCAGGCCGCTCGCCGCCGTGAACAGCGGGCGCCTGGGCTCTGCCGGCTCACGCCCGCCCAGGAGTCACAGACCCGAGGGCGGTCACGCCCGCGCCACGCCCACGCCACGCCCCCTGGCTCGCACGCTCACACCCTCCGCGACCCTGGGCCCGCCCCCAGGAGCCCGGCCCCGACGGCGCCCGCCCCCACAGGGCCCCGCCCACTCGGCACCCCAGGTGGCCGGGAGGTGAGGTGGGCGGGGCGCCCGGGCCCAGGTTCCTCCCGCCGCCCGGCGGGCGACTCCACTCAGGCCGGGAGTCACCGAGGCTGAGTGGTCGCGGGCGGGGTTAGGGTTAACCCTAATGCGGGGCGGGGTCCCCAGCGCCTTTGATCTTAGCGGACCCGGGAGGCGACTGGACACCCATCTCACTAGTGCCGCTCGGGGGAGGAACTGTCCCGGGAAACCAAGGGGCCGGATCAAAGCCGGAAGCCAAGGCTAATCAGGATTTCTGGAAGTTTCTTCCCTGCAGTTTCTCTCCTGCAGTCAGGTTAACAGGCGCTTTCATAGTTGTGCGCAGGAGTGGTTTTGAAACTGGAAGGGGCCAGGCCTGTGACCTCTGCACATGGGGATGGAACCCGGTCCTGGCTTCCTCGAGGGCGGTCCCTCAAACGTTGGGGCACCCAGGGGTCCCCGGGGATGTTGTTAAAGCCCAGATGGAGACTCTACGGGGTGACTGCTCTCGTCACGGGCCGCCGAGTCCTCTGCCGTGGTGGCACTAGGCCCAGATCAGATGTAGATCTCTAACCGCAGACAGGTAGTGAAGGCTTAGAAAATCCCAGAGCGACTTTCCAGTGCCACGTGATCGGTGGACTTCTTGAGCCGACCAGTTCAGATTTTTGTCAGAATCACTGGTGAGTCATCTCTGGCCCAGCGATGGCAGGTTGGCAGAATGGGCACAGAAATTGATTAGTTCTTCTCTACCAAAGCTTTAAGAAGTTCTCCCCACGGGAGCTTACCAGCTGCTGCTCAAACTTTAGCAAAGCTAAGATCGCCCCACTCCAAATTCTATCCCTAACCCGCCTCAGAGAATGAAGGAAACTTCCCGTTTGTGTGAATGGTCTGGAGATTCAGGCACCTTTGTAATTTAGAGCAATTCTTTAGCGTTAACCGCGTTCCTCCCACCCGGCTACCTTCTGGAAAGAATCCAGGTGTGAGCTAATTAATGGTCCTGCTGTTTCTCACCCGTTTTCCTCACTTAAAACCTCAATTAAAGGTTGTGCCAAGATTGAAGGAAAGTTGAGATGGATTCAGACTAAACACCAACAACCACACACAGCAACCAAAGTGCTTAGCTAAGTGATCCTGTGGCAGACTGTGTGCAAATACTGAAAGCAGAGCAATTAGAGTCATTATAGTGCTGATCGGCACCCAGCATCTCTGAGAAATTGCCCAAGACCTTGTTCCAGCGTGTGGGTGTGGCTTTGTTCCCAGCCACAGCCCGGCCTCTAATGCGCAGGGTGACCTTGGCCTTGCCAGGTCAATAGTCACTGTCCAGTGCGCTGTAGATTGCCCTGGTCTAGCGACCCACCCCTTTAACAACCCTTTGGACCGAGGTGTGCAGTTTGGAGACTTAACGACTGTCTTCTTTTTTTGTACGCTTCTGTCCCTCTTGTTTCTAGAACCTCAATTTTTTTGTGCACTATACCTGTTTATACAGTAGTGTAATTTTGGCTGATTGTACTGTGCAGTACAGCACTAGTTTTATGTTTTGTTATACATTACAGTACTGCACGTGAGAGTTATGCAATTGGATATTCCTTTGACTATTTCTTTGTTTTAAATATTGTAATGTACACCCTGTGTAGCGTTCCTGTTTTAAAGATCTAGACACGGGAACACAAATGGGTGGTGAAATAAGGAATCCCTGCAGCCTATTGTATTTTAGGAATATTCACTAAGCATGTTGTGAAAATAAACACCACATTCATAAAAAGACAAATGGCTTCAAAATATGTTTTCTATCAGTAAGGTCTGATGCTGGGGAAAATAAGCTAGCTGAGGATTTTTGGCTTTTGAAGCAAAACAAACAACCTTGTGCCTGGATCTGTGGTTTGCCTTTTTCTCGGCAGAAGGGAGTGATTCCGGGCACAGCCTGGAGAGACCTGTTGATCACATGATACAGGCAGAATAGCTGCGCCCTCTTTTTCTCCAGGGCTTCTAAGAGCTATTTGCTTCCAACAGTTCCTCGGGTGATAGTAAAACCAATTCACTTGGAGGTAAATAAATCCTCAGATACAAACTCTTTAGAAGTGACATTACCTTTGAAACTTTTCAATGTGCAGAAATGTCTCATATCTTCTTTGATACTACTTTGATTCATAGGAAACAATTGAACAATTAATATCACTGTTATTCTTGGTTCTGTGATTGTTTTACGTGTTTAATTTTTTGTTGTACAGCCCTGGCTAGTGAGCTGCTTCACTATGTATTTTGTGTCTTTCTGTCCTCTTATGTATTTACATCAGAGGAGGACAGAGCAATGACGCTCTCTGTGCCAGTCCCACTGTCAAGGGATTTGGCCTTTCCAGGGATTTTTACAGAGTCAAGCAGGTTCATAGTTTTGTGACATCTTAGTTGTAGTATTTTAGTTTCACGGGGCCCTTGCAGCGAGCTGCAGGAGCTTCTGCATGAACGAGCCAATGTCACACATTCAAACCGCAGCTTTCAGCAGTGTCAGTGGTGTGATCCGGTGTAACTTGGATGAATTCACAGAAGCTACTAAGATGCCAGGGAGGGCCGTGTGAGGGACTATAAGAACAGGCAATTTACTGACTCGCTAAAGATCATCTCTGGATTGCAACTGCTTTGCAATCATGATTATCAATGAACACTTTCAATGTCATTGCTACCTGGTATTATATCTTGGATTTTCTGAGTCATTTTCATCCCTGGCTTTTCTGACATAGAGGGATCAATATCACCTGCATCCAGCTGATGTGATGATTTATTGGTGGCTGCAGTCTTTTATTTTAAAGTTATCAGAGAGCACATGTTAAGAAAAGTAAACCATTTTCACTGAATGATTTTGATACTGTGACATCTAATACAGATGTTCCTTGTTTAATGACCTACCTGTTTAGCAAGTGTCCAGACTTACAACTTGCCACTGAGACTTATGACCTGTCTTTTTTTGCTGTACTTCTATACATCTTGTTTAGAGAGCTTCAGTGTCTTTTGTGTACAACACACTTTGTTTATACAGTGCTGTAATTGTTGCTGATTGTACTGTAGGACACAGGACTGTCGTTTTATGTTATTATACGTTACAGTACCGCATGTCAGAGTTATGCAAATAGAAACAAAATCACCAAGCTGGAGTTTCCTTTGCCCTTTTCTTTGCCCTGAATATTGTAATGTACACACTATATACCATTCCTGGTTTGGTGACTAATTCAGTTAACATCCGAGTCACATCAACATAACTTGGTCGTTAAACAAGGCGAGGCTGTATCATCCATTTGTAACAATGTAATTCATCATGTTAATGATAATGGGTGGGGGATGGGTCATAAGGTGATAGACATTCTGTACTTTCCCCTCAGTTTTCTGTATACCTAAAAGTGTTTTAAAGAATTAAGGCCATAAAAAAGAAAAAAAAAGAATAAAGGCCATTAGTTTTTAGTTAAGAAAATAGAGTTAACAATTGTCCTCGGTTTGACATACATCAGAGAATGAAAAGTCAGATCCAACGTATGAAGTGGAAACTTACTGAATCTTTTATTTCTTTAAAAAAATTTGTATCAATTTTACAAATTATGATCCTTAGACTGCTTTACAGAATCCCTTGGGGCATTTGTTAAAAAGAAAAAAAATGATCCAGACTCTTCAACCCTAGGGCAGGGTGGGTGACTTGGAATCTGCATTTTAATAAACACCTAGGAGGCAGCCAGTTCAGAGTTTGTGAATCACAGCTTTGCTGCTGGAATCTGCCAGACATTCTGTGTGCAAGCACATTCTAAAAAGGTGTAAAGATAAATGGCATCAGTAAGACTCTATTTGCAGAAAATCAGCAAAGTGCAAGGTTATTTTAAGCATTCTTAATAGAATATCTGACCCCAAGAATTTGGGATATAACCAGTTTTTTAAAAGACCATGTTAAACTTACAAAGGTTTTGACGAAATTGGACAGACAGGAAGTTGTCTTAAATCAATAGATTTCTAAGAATATCCACTCCTGCTATTATTTTTAAGGAGTTAAGTATTTCCTCTTGGGAACTATGCTGCAGTCTGGGCTAAAAGGGTTAAACCCTGCCTCGGAGAAGAGAGAGAGACCCAGGGCTGTTAATGTCAGACTGTCCCTTTCAAAATTTCTCGCTAGCTGTCCTACTTATTTTTCAGGCACCAAGCTAATGGGCTATTCTGTTTCTAAACAAACACCCATAAAAGCTTAAATTCTCTTTATATAGTAGTATTAATGAATGCACAATTGACCAAGTTTTATTTTACCCTTGACCAGAAAGCTTTTCCTCTTTAAGAGGGTGGTGCGTTTTTGAGAACGGAATAATAGAATCTTCCTGGGTCTGTTCTCTGCCGCGTGTGTGTGTCTGTGTGTTCTCAGTTGAAACCTGCTGGCTCACTTACCTCTGTGACCTCAGAGCAAGAGCCCTGGTTGCTAATGATGGTTTCGTCCCTGGTCACGAGCTGTGTACAGACATAGGGTCGTTTTGTTATCTTTATTTTTATTAAACAGTCAGCACTTAATTGTGCTACAGTAATGGATTAATTACTATTTACACAAGGGGAAAGTTCTGGAGCGCTCTCTCACATAAATTAGGAGTTAATAACTCGCAGTTCTAAGCCCTCTCATGCATAGCTAAACAGCAGCGCACGACCTTTCTGTTCCCACAGAGCTCAGAGGTTTAAAATTTCAAAAGTTTTTGCCTTTTTTGAATGAAGAAAACTTAAGGGGGAAGTTTTAAACGTCTTTTGGATTTTCACAGACAATTGCTACGTTTACTTCTTATTACTTCATAATGCAAAATTCTCAAGGGCATTTTTATTTCCCTGAAAGCTGAAAACAATGTGAATTATTTGTATTGAGAGATACAAATTTGAGGGTAAATACCTGCAGTGTTTCACATCGTAATAGAATTGATTAAGTACACAAAGAGGAACATGGAAATAAAATGGGGAGAAGACACTCAAAGAACTCATCTTGCCGGTGGTCATGTTTCAGAACAAGTTGAACTACTATGATGTCACTTTAAATTAACAAAGACACTTTCTAAAGTGTTCCCCACAGGAATGTAAAAGAATCTACTTCCATGCTTGACCCAGGTCCCAAAGACTATGATAAATAGTATAAAATTTTTTGAAAGCCTGAAACCCCCTCTGATGATGCTACACGCAGCATCTCCCCCACCCCTGCAGGTTTCATTGCGGTCCTCTGGTTTCCCCCCTCTTCTGTTACTTCACCGCGGCTTGAGGCTGACTTCCAAGGTTCATCATCTCTTGCCTCTGCTGCGCATCACAGCAAGTTTACTACCCTTTTCGAAGTTCATGTCCTCAGTGTTCCCCTTCTCTCATTCTCCATCCTTCGTGCTCAATATCCAAGCCAATAAATGTGATCGTGTCTCCTCTGTTTGAAAACCACTGTTCCTTAAACCCAGTTGCTCCCTGAGCTACTAAGCCATCTCTTCAGATTGTTTGCTGTGGCCTGGATATGCCCCCCCCATAAGTTCAGGTTCATTGGTTTCTAATGTAATGGGGTGAAAACTGGCAGAACCGTAAGAGCAGGAGCCTGACTGGAAGTAATTAGGCCGTGGGGCTCCACTCTGGGTAGTGGGTCAGTTCTTGTAGGACCTGGAGAGCAGATTGCATTAAGACCATACAGTATGTTTTGCTGTTTTGCGTCTCCCGAGCATACCTGTTACCCCTTCTATTTCTCTACCATATTGTGATGCAACCAGAGGCACTTACCAGATGCCAGTCAGCCAAGTGAAACTCTTTTCTTCATATGCGAGCCAGCCTCGGGTATTCTGTCAGAGCCACACCAAATAAACAAAGACACCCCTCATTTTTCATTGTCTCCATTGTGTCTCCAAAGCAGTAAACTTGCCAACCCCTGGCGATCTGATTTTACCCACATATACACACTGCATGCTCTCAAAGATCACTGCAATCTCCGAATACATGCAACATCCTGTTTTCAAATCTCAGCCTCCTTGACACATCCCTGTTGTGAGAGTCTGTCGCTTCATAATGTCAGGGCTTTCTCTGAAAGCCCACAACTTGTATAGCCACACGGAGCCCTAAACTTGTTGCTGCTGACCTGAACTTCCTAGTACCTTTTGAACACAGGACGCCAGTTTTCCATTGAGTCCCGCAGATGATACAGCCAGTCCCTCTGTGCCTTTGCCGTGGCACCTTTGTCTGGTCATTCTGTCTTCTTGACCGCTCTGCCACTTTCCTTTCGGGGAGGAGGGGAAGTTTCGGAAACAAACCTCTAGCTTCAGGTCTGCTAGGCAGGTGCTGTGTTACGGAGCTGTGCTCCCAGCCCCTTGCTGCTTCTTTGCAAACTCCTCTTCTGCCTTCCTCTCCAAAATGGGACCCATGCCCATTGCATTCTCTCCTCCATTCTTACCAGCTCAGGCTCAGCGCTTCAGTTCCTGTCTGCTCGGGATTCCCAAGTCCTCAGCTCAAGCTTGAAGCAGGCCCATGTTTCCAACTGCCCACTGGGTTTTTCCTGGTTACTCTTTTCACTTCCCTACCCGCCAAGCATGCCTCTTCAGTCTCCTCATAGCTTCCACCAAGTTCCCAGTATTTTGTTAAAGGACTAATTCACCTTGATGGACGTGTATCTGTCGTGCAGATCTTCACTAAATCTTTTAATAACCTTAGCTGCATGCTGGGCGTATCCCCACACTGTGACTCCCTCCAGCCCAATGGAGAATTTCCAGGCCTCCCTTACCGCAAACATGTGACTTTGACTCTACTGGTCAATATATGCACTTGAAGTCTAATCTAGGGGACAAACTACAGAAGGCAGCAAGGCAGGCTCAGAGTGCCAGTTTTGATGGTACAGTCCATGGCTAGGCAGTGAGCCTTGAGGCCTTGAGACTTGCAGAATGACTCAGGGATACAGCTTAGGACCAATTTTATGCAAATGATCCCTGGCAACCTGCAGAGGCCCTGTTTTCCCCACCTCAAGTTGCTTAACATCATCACCAATGGTTTTGCTTCCCGAGTAAGATAAAAATACGTTTGGAATTTTCCTCCTAAAAGCTTCCATTAAGTGCAAGTGCATTGCTGTTGAGAGTATTGGGGGTGGGGGATGAGGTAAATACACAAATGTATTAATGTAAGGATGTCCAGGGAAGAGTTCTTTAAAATAACTAAGACCAGTTACAATCTACCTGGTGTGATCAACATACAAGGTGAATGTTTTAAAAATTTTTGTCACATAAAAAGCATTGCTGTTAATTCTCTTCAAAATACCACCTTCTCCCAGCTTCAAATATACTTATCCCGTCATTGTCGTCACTTTCTGGAAGTTCTCTTTTGTGAGTGTCTTTATAAGTAGTGATAAAAACACAATGACTGTTACTCTGAGTGCCATCCAATGGGAAGGAAGCTTCAAAAAACATTACGGTGCGTCCTCATCCACCTTGCTCACTGGATCTGGCACTGTGCAACTTCTGGCTCCTCCCCAAAGTCAAAATGACCATGAAAAGTAAATATTTTTAATCAATTTAGGAGATCGTGACAGCCATAACAGGACAGCTGAAGACACTCCCGAAAGAGGACTCCAGAACTGCTTCAGAAAGTGGCAACTGATCGGATGAGTGTGTTTGAAGTGAGGGGGAGGATTGTGAGGGAGATTCATAGCCATGTGTCTGTTACTGCCATGCACTTTGTTACTATAAATATGTACTGACTGCATCTCCGATCACATCTCATGAATGCCTCTCAGAAGGAGGCTGTTGGACACAGTGGTGGCAGGTGGGCCTAGCAGCACACTCAGGCTCTGTGTAACAAGCCACCCGAAACCAAGTAAGTTAACACACCTGTGACAGTTCTCTCCCCGCTGTGCTGTGACTGGGCTTGACTGCTGCTGTCACAGGAGCACTCTCAGGTGGCTGCAGTCAGATGGCCATTCATCTGTGGCTGGTGCTTGCAGGTGGCCCTGACAGATGGCAGGAGCCTTGCTGGCACAGCTGGGACAGCTGCTCTCCCTCTCTCTGTGGCCTGTGTTCATGCAGTGGTGGTCTCAGGATTGCATTGCCATGAGCACAGAAGCTGCAAGACCTTGGAAAATGTGCACACAAGTCACACAGTACTGCTTCTGTCACAGTTGTCCAACCTTGACCAAAGGTTAACCTAGGTTGTGGACTCGCTTGAAAGAAATTACACTAATCTGGAAGAAAAGGAATGTAAAATTCATATAAGCCCAAATTTGCCATCCTGAAGTGTACAATTCAGTGGTGTTTATTACACGTACAGTGTTGTATAAGAACCATCACTATCTACTTCCATAATATTTTCATCACCTCACGAAGAAAACTTTGGCTCTCTCTCCAATGCCTGTGAACTCTAGACTCCAGCAACCGCCAGTTTGGTTTCTATCTCAAGATTCACCTGTTCTTGGCTGTGAGTGTGGCAGGCTTCGGCAGCCCGCAAGAGAGAGACCCTGGCATCTCGGGACCTGCACCATGTGGCGACCTGGGGTGCCAGGAGAACAAGAACTCCTCCCTTCTCTGGTGAGTGACTATAAGCCTGCTGGCACTCGGGCTGAGAATCAAACATCTCATGTCGTCCTGTCTCCTGTCCTGTGTGCCCCCTGCCACCCTGCTTAGCAACTGGGAGCCAGTGAACTGGACATCTTGTGAAAGATTGGCTATGTTATTTAGTATGAACTCTCTGTATATGAAGATATGGACAATCATTTGGAAGAAAACAAGCGACAATATGACTGATAGTGAAGATCTCTGGTTGTCTAGCTTTGATATTTATGCTTTCTTATGTCCCATTTTGTTCTGTTTTGTTGTGTTTAATTTAACCCCTTTAAAATAAAAAAAAAGATTCACCTATTCTTGATACTTCATGCAAATTGAAATACATAACAGGTGGTCTTTAGTGTCTTATTTCTTTCATTCAGCATAATACTTTTAAGGTTTATTCATGTTTGGTTTTTTTTTTTAGATAGGGTCTCACTACCTAGTTCAGGTTGGCTTTAAACTTGCAGCAATCCTCCTGCCTCAGCCTCCCAAGTGCTGGGATTACAGGTATGTGCCACCATGCCTGGCCTCAAGGTTCATGTTGTAGTCAGTATATGAGACACTTTCCCAGTAGTGACAAAAAATACCAGACATCTTCAGTGTCTAGGGGAGATTTATTTTGGTGCATGGTTTTGGTCCAAGGTAGAAACTTCATGGCAGAAGCGCCTACCAGAGAAAAGCTACTCACTCAGTCTCAGCCAGGAAGCAGAGAGAGAACTAAGGTGCCAGGCAGAACAATAGATAATCACAGACCAAGCCACAGTGACCTGCCTCCCCCAACCAGACCCCACCTCTGAACATAAGATTATGAGGGGTGGGTAAGCTTTTTGTTGTTTTTTGAGACAGGGTCTTGCTATGCAGTCCAGGCTGGCCTTGAATTCATCATGTATGTAACTGAGGCTGGTCTTGAATTTGAGATGATCACCCTGCCTCAGCCTCCCACATGCACCACCACACCAGGCTCGTGGGGTGGCATTTTAGATCTAAACCATAACACTCCACCTCTGGACCCCAAAGGGCTCATCTCCATCTCCTCGTGCAAAATGCATTTAGTCCATTTCTAACAGTTGCTGAAATCTTGTCCAAGTTCAGTTTACTCTGAGACTCAAGGCAAACTCTTGGCTGTGAGTTTCTGTAAAAATAAAAAAGAAACTTAAAAATTTTCAATGTACAGTGTCAGAGAATAAGCATTCCCTTTCCAGAAGGGAGGGATAAGGGAATAAAAGGTATCAGATAAAGGTGAGACTGAAAACTGGCAGGGCAAAGATTAAATCCTGTAGCTCATGTCTAGCACACTGAGGTCAGCTGTGGTTAGCTCTTGGCTGCTTTTTTTTTGTTTTTTTTTGTTTTCTTGGTTTGTTTTGGACTCTCCTTGGAGGCTCAAAGCCTGCGGCTTTCCTCAGCAGACATTCCACATTCCTGGCATATCCAACTTCCTGAGACTCCACTGCAGCTTTGGTTTCACACTCACAACTTCAAGCATCCTTTAGGGGCACAGTGCCTAGATTCTCAGACCTTTCCCAGAAATCTGGATGGAAGCCTGCATCGCCCCACAACGCTTACACTTTGCATCCCTGAAAAACCAGCACCGTGTGGATGCTGGAAAGATCTGCCACTAGCTTGAACAGTGGCCTGGCTTCCTTGGCCTGCAGCTGCCGTAGTCTGATTTCAGATAGTTGAACTCAGGGAAATACTTGCCTAGGTGGCTCTGAACAAGCAGGGGCCCCCGGGGCTCTTTTTGCAAAGATGTCTTTCTAAGGAATTTACTCTTTAACATTCTTGAGCCTGTAGTGAGTGGGGTCTGGCCATTTCCTGAGATGCCTTCAAGGCAGCTTTCCTAGAGTCCTGATACTTCTGCTTAATGCTAATCTTTTCAGCAACCATGATTCATGGAGTCCCAACTTTGTACATGCTTCCTCTCTGGCCAAGCCACAAATTTTTCATATCGTTCACTCCTACTTTTTTGCTCCTGATTTTCACAGTAGATCCAGCAGTACTCATGCCACAGCATGAATGTTGAGCTGCCTTGAAATGTCTTCCAGCAGATCAATTAGTTCATTGCCTTTAAATTCAGCCTCAAGCATAATCTTAGAACATGCACAAAATGTGGATAATTTTTTTTTTTTTTTGCCAGAATGAAACACTCATGCATCTGGTTCAGTTTCCAATTGAATCCTCATTCCCAACTGATACCTTAAGAGCACAGTCTTTACCTTCCTATCTGTGTTCTGGTCTTCTGAGCTCCAGTAAGGATCATTGTCAAGCTCGGCTCATACCATTCTTAGGGTTCTCTAGCTTTCATCTCTAAACCTTTCCCTACTCCTCCAACAAACCAGTTTCAAAGCTTCTGAATCACATGCTTAGGTACAGCCATAGCAACTACGCTACTCCTCTGGTACCAGTTTTCTGTCTTAGTCATTTTCCTCTCGCTGAGACAGAATATCTGACACCTACAATTTAAAGAAGGAGAGGTTTACTTTGGTTTTGGTGCGTGGTGAGCTGGCTCCAAGGTAGAAATAGAGCAGAAGAGCCTCAAAGAGAAGAGCTGCTCACCTTAGGTTGCAGTCAGGAAGCAGAGAGAAAAAGGAGGAATGAGGGACAAGAGTACACCCATCCAGCTCACAATGCAGTGACCCTCTCCTCTGAGCTGGCCCTACCTCTGAGTGCAAGATTTTGAGGAACATTTTAGATTTAAAATATAACAGTTGATATCAATGCATTATTCACTTTGATGGTCCATTATATGAATATGAAATATTTTGTAAAATGCATTTATCTGTTGTTGGACATTTGGTTTTTCTCCATCTTTTTTGGCTATTTTGAATAAAACTACTATGAATATTCATGTGCTTATTCTCCATTCTTTTGGATATATCCCTAGGAGTGAATTGCTAGGTCATATGATAATTTTACATTCAACTTTTTGAGGAATTGTAAAGTTGTTTTCTTTTGTGGGCATTTTAAACCTATACTTTCTAATAACTAAAATGATAAATACTCCAGTGTTTATTGTTACGAAGACACGAATAAATAAAGGTTACAAAATGGTGTTACTTGTTTTCACATTACAGAGTTAAAATAAAAGAACATTTTAAAGCAGATATATTTATTCTTCTGTCACAAAGATCTCAAGGACTGGAAGGTTCTAGAAGGTTCTCAAAGACACCAGCCCCTTCACGCTCTCATTTAAAGCGTGCTAGTGTCCTTCTGTAGGTCTCAGTCTTGCTTCTGCTTTCTGGGCATCAGAGTAATGAGAGAGGAGACAAACAGCATGCCTGTGGTCACTTATGGAAGATTCGCAGATATTATCACGCATTATGAAAACTAATATTTTATTGATAGAACTCAGTTATCAGCTGCAAGGTATATTATCATGTGTCAGTTATGCCACTAACACAGACTAGACATGTTTGTGTCTTTCCACGATGCCAAAGTTTATTGAGTAACAATAAATGCACAAGCTACATCTATTTCAAGAGCTTTAGTTTGCCAAGTACTCTAGATGTCACTTGATAGTCAAGGACACGGGCCATTGCAGTTTCTTTTATTCTAATCTTAGGTACTAACATGCATAACGGTGAAGTCACACATCATACTTCACACGAAAATATGTAGACTACAGAGTGGCTGAGGCAGAGTTAGTGGGGGACAGGACTCGCAGAGGCAGAACTGAAAGCCAAGGGAGGGGCCCAGAGAGATAAGAAGAATCACCACAGGAGAGCAGATAAGACTACAGACCAGGCTGAGCTTGTTCACGGCAGCTGTCAGACGGGGAGATGAGTGGCTCTGGGGTTGTGACGCATTCACCAGGTTGTCGTGTGTGGCTGACAGACCCCAGTGTCGGGTTCTTCTCTTTTATGTGACCCAGGCAAGGGGGTTACATCATTCCTTGGTCTGGAGTGTCTGATAGGCTCATGGACCTGCTTTCCTCTGATATGGCTTTGATACGTGGTCTGTCCAGATTTAATCTACTAAATTCCCAGTTGGAAATTTTTATTAGCATGATTAGTTTATCAGTTTGTGACCCATGACTGTGCTGTGAAGTTGGACCTTGTTCTCTTTGCAAACTTTGGTGTATCCAACATATGGTGGTTGTCCATTTCCATAGACAAATTACCCAGTCATTCTGCCTTACCACTGGTGCTCAAAATGGAGCAAACTGCTTGTAATAGTTCTTTTAATTTGATTTTAATGTCATTTTTATATGTTTTTAATCTGGTTAATTAAGCAAACTATTGTGTTTTAACCTTGAATTTTGGTCACTCTTTGAATATTTTGCTCTTGGTGTGGGGTAATGAGTGCAGTAAGAATTGTATATATGTAATAGTTGTACTAATGTTAATCTGAATAGATCAAGACACATTAACTTTTCACAGATCTGCCACTAGAGACTATGGTCTGAGGAAGTGTGTATGGTTATCAGGTTGACCAGGGGTAGATTGTTGGGGATTGCAAACTGATAGTCAACTTGAACACCAGATGAACCAAATCCACATGGCACTGAGTGTATATGGCCCACCTGAGGACTGTTGCTAGGTGAAAAGGCGACACAGAGAGGAAGAGTAGCATTGCGGGTTCTCTTAAGTGTCGTTATTGCCGTTTGGAGCTGTTGGTTCTCCTGGAGGAGCTTGTCATGTTGGCTCTCCTGATATGAACTCAGCTGTAATCATCGGAGGAGCTTGTGACCTTGTTGCTGAGGATGACCGTGGTTCATTTTGGGGGACCTCAGGTCCTTATTCTGAGCATCACTTCCTGGCTCTGGAGAGGAAGATATGTGTTGTTTAATCTCTGGGAGAAGCTTGTCACGCTGGCTCCCTGATATCTACTCTACTGTTCTCATCCTCAGAGGGTCTTGAGACTTCATTGTCTCTGAGGATGCCAGTGGTACCTTTCAGGGGAGTCCTGGGCCTTATTTTGAGTGTCACCTCTTGGCTGCAGTGCAGAACACTTAACCTGCTGGCACAGATCTTTTACCTCATGGCACAGACTTTCTAGCTTCCACTGCTGACCTTGGGGCCTTCTCAGTGCAGACCCATGAACTAGCCTTGCATGAGTCATTGTTGTGGGCTCCAGGCCTCCACCTGGACTCATGCAGGGCATCGCTGTGGGCTCCAGGCCCTCAGCTGGATCCGTGGGTCTTAGTGTGTGGACAGATTTCCTGCACTTCTTGTATCTAACTCTTGGGTGACTATTACAAAATAATGCTATAAATCACACATCCTATGCTGTCTTGTTGTCCTTGAAATCCCTGACTGTGGCACTGCTACTTTAGAAAAAGGGGCCACGCAGGCTAAGGAACAGCCTGAACACAAGTTTTCTGTACAACACGCCCAGGAACAGCCTGCTCTCCACGAACACTAAGAAATGCAACATTTATTCTGTTTTCCTCCCTTCTGCTAAACATCATTACTTGAAAGAGGAAAACAGTATATATTAAAGAGCAATTGGCTGTCTCTTGTGATAAAATTAATTATGTAGAGCGCTTTAAAGAAAGAACAAAAATGATTAACAGATGTTACACTGGATGGTGCAGATAAGAGAAATTAAACCTTTTTCTATTTTTTGGTAAAACTTATTCTTGACCCTCATCTATATATTTTTTCATGATACCTATCAATCATAAAGTTGTTACTTTGAAAAACAAAATGCACATTACCTGAATAAGAACAGAACTCTATTCATTTTTTTCTTCCTTTCTTTCCATTGTTTAAGAAAATGTTTATTTTGTGTTTCCAATGTCAGGAATCTAAGGATGAGTAACACAGTGCTGTACCATTAAGGAAATCAACAGAGCAGCTGCCTAGACAGAAATGCTAAAAGACCATGTCAGAATAACGATGGGAATTCCTGTAATAAAAGTATGCACAAAGTTATACATGACACAAGATAAAAAGGTAGGCCAGTCAGTGTCTGTAGGCTGGACTGTATCTCTCAAAATGTATATATTCGGGTCCTAACTCCCAGAACTTCAGTATGAGGCCACCTTGCAGGCGAGGGCTTTAAAGGGGTGATTACGTTAAGAATGAGGCCGTCAGGCTGAGAGCTCATGCAATCTGATTGGCACCCTTATAAAAGAGAATGTGTGAGTGAAGAAAGAAAAATCACAGATCGAGCAGTGCACACAGGAAAACGGAGTGAGGACACAGAGAAGGCAGCCACCTGCACCCGAGGCGGGCAGGGCTCAGGAGAAAGCAGCCCAGTGCCCTCCTAGTCTTGGACTTCCAGCCTCCAAAACTGTGAGAAAATTAATTTCTGTGGTTCGTCCACCCAGTGTGGGATGCTTTGCCTTGGCAGCCCTGCAGAGCTGCTAGAGGAGGTCAGAAAAGGGTTTCAAAGACAGCTATATCTGAAGCAAGGCTCAGCAGCTGGGCAGGCCCCTGCCACGTGCGCACCAGGTAGGGAAGAGAGGAGAAACATTCTAAGGGCACATGGAGAGACTCAGAGGGTAAGAAGCGGCCTCCACTGGGTACTGGGACATGGTCTGTCCCCCAGGGGCTTGCGTGTTGGAATCTCGGTCCCAGATGTCAGAAAATGGTAGCTTAGTGTAGAGTCCTTAAATCACTGAGGCACTGTTTTCTGTCCTTGGAGGCAGTTAGCATATTTCTCACGATCCGAACCTGTCAGTTAGTTCTCCTGAGCAGGTGGTTATAAAAAGACAAAAGTTCCTCTCTGTTAGCTTCCTGCCTTACCTTGCGGTCTCTCCCTCACCTGTCGGCTCCCACCAGGATGTGTTGTAGGCAACAGGGCCAGAACCAGAGTTTTCAGCCTCAAAAACTGTGTGCTAGCAGGGCATAGTGGTGCTCGCCTGTAATCCTAGCCCTTGGGAGGCTGAGGCAGGAGAATCACTGTGAATTCGAGGCCATCCTGGTCTCCATAGTAAGCTCAAGGCTTGCCTGAACTATATAGCAAGACCCTGTCTCAAAACAAGTAAACAAACATTGATCACCTCCCCCAAATGTGAGCTAAATAAACCTATTACCTTTATAAAGTACCGGCCTCAGGTATTTCATTATAACTTGGGAAAGTGGACTGATACAGGTACCATCTTCAGAATGCGTAGGGCAGAGAGCATGCATGAAGTGTCGGAGGAACAAATGTAGGCAGTTTACTTAAAACTTCCAGTAATTTAGTTTACAATTCATAGTACACTGGCAAGTGTTTGGCAGTTGACTCTCTGGAGAAGGTAGTCTAAGTTTTCAGTCTCCGCCAATTGCTGTGCTATAAATTCTCTCACCATCCACTCCACAGCGCAGGAAGACTTGCACATTTAACCCTCATTACATAGTGTTTCTGCCCACAGACAAAATAGCCTCCAAGGCATAGTTGATAGATAGCACAGCATCCTGGAATACTTAGGAGACAACGAGGTGTCAGTATTTGCTATCTTTGGTTTCAGCAGAACACATTTCACTGGAAGTTTCTATTGTGACTACGTTGAATGACTGGCTCACGACGACCCTGAAACTGACGCACACGCTGCCACAAATCGATGTGCAGGCTTCGTTCCCGAACGCTGTTCCACGTGGTGTTGTCTTGCTTTGGAAGGTTAGGACTCAGAAGATAATTCATAGCAAATCTGACAGCTGGCAGAGGCAGTGATATGCACACTTTCCAAAGGAGCTCAGAGATACCGAGGAAGGTCGAAGACTGTACGCATCTCTTCTGGGGAGGAAGAAGCATCAGTGTCGCAGTGGTTGTTCCACTGGCGACTTGGGAGGAGAGATGAACCTGAGCCTTCGGTAGGACAGGAGGGGAAAATTCTGGAATCAGAGGAAGATTTGGGGCTCACAGTGCTCAGCTGGAACAGCGAAGCGGGGAAGATAGATGAGGGGTTCTGCAACGGGTGCTTGTCATGGTGTTGGCTTCTCAGCTAGGAGATAAAGTAGTCTGTGCATTTACTTTGATCAGTGCGTAGATTAGCTGGCTCTTATCTTGAAAGGCAGGTACATGGCCTTCATGGGGGCGAGGGGGCTGGGGAGGGGCGAGGCAGTCTACGCACCGTGGCTCAGGACCAGGGCTGCGTCCCTCTGATGAGTGAGAAGGCGCCAAGGTTAGTCAATGCGGAAAGAGGGGCGGCAGACCCCACGCTTCTCTGAGCTCACAGGCGGGGACCCTCCTTGCTCCAATGCATAGCTTTGCTTCCTGTTCCACTAGACATCGTCACCCTCTCTGTGCTCCTCTATTTTCTTAGCCCCACTGTCCTGTTGGCTCTTATGGTGTCTTCCTTAGCTCTCTCGCTTCCCCTCCGTCAATGCCATCTGTGATTTCTCTGCTTCACAGCAGCCCTCTCCTAAATGTGAACCACACTGCAGTGTGCCCCTTAAGGTCTCCAAGGGACTTCCTTCCACTTACTCCCACATGCCAGCTTCTTTTGAGCTAAGAATGCTGTGTAGGCCCTGCCTCCTTCCTCTCTGCACTCCATTTCTCTACCCTGTACCCACTCTGGATTCTTGTTCTCTGAAGCCCAGTAACCATAGAACTTGAATCTGCCCCAGGGCCTTTGCACAATCTTTCCTTGATTTCTAACACCTCCTTACTCTCTACTTACCCCTGCTCAGTGTGCATGGCTGACTTGTCTCCCACTGAGGGCTCAACTCAGGCGCCATCTCACTAGCACCAATGCATTGATCATTGGTTCTGCTGCATCACAGTCACTGCATTTGTCACTCATTGAATGGCATTGACCACTCACTAAAAAGATCATCTGGATTCTCATTGCTTTGAGGTTGATACAACCCAAGACCCCCAGTGGGCCGAATGGAGCGCAAAGCAGGCTGTTGAAATGAAGCTGTGTGGGACCGAGCCTCCTCCATTCACTTACATTTATCCACAAATGGCAGAAGCAGCAGATGCCTGTGGCCTGCGAAGACCAAAATTTTTATCATTTGTCCCTTTCAGAAAAGTGTCCTTGCCACTGGTTTACCGTGTTTACTCGACTGTTGTCGGCTCCCGGGTCAGCGGGTCAGGGTCTTGAGAGCGGTGGGTTGCCAGTGTATCTGTTTTGTTCCCCACTGCAACCCAGCACCCGGAGGGTGGCCAGTCCCCATCACACCAAGGGCACTGGGAATGGGGAGTAATGCTCTTGTCAAGTGACCCACCGAGAGCACCAATGTTGGCCACGCCTGATGACAGCACGGCGACTTCCTCCCTGCGGTACTGCTGCAGGTACTGAGGAGGGCGCGGATACATTGCCCAGGACTAAGGCGTTGGCATTTCCAATGCTCTGCTTGCTTTGTGTTATTTGATGTACAGCAGCCCAGCGAGGGGGTGTCCAGTGCCTCCTCGCGTTCCTGCGCTGGCCACTGTCCCGTCCAGCCTGCCCCAGGAAGATGAGCTCCGGCATGGCATGGAAGCCAGTCCCAAACTGGACACACAGCTCCGTGAATGAGCTCTTTGTAAGTTCTTTGTTATGAGGCTGGGAGAATACCCTCTGCTTTTCAGGGTCTTGGGGATGAGATAAGACAGGCTGGGAACTACAGGCGGGGTAGAGTGGGTGTTCAAGAGCAGTGGCTCCTCTTTGTTTAAAGGACAATGGTTAGAGGCCCATTTTCTTCTGTCCATCATTTCCATGATACCTGGGGCTCAGCCGGATGGAGAGACCCAGCTCCCCTGCCTGCCAAAACACTTACACCGTGTCCTCCGGGCTGGGACAGCCCTCACCTGGCTGGAAGCCCTCCCACACCTTCCTCCTTTTGACCTTCGCCCAGGAGCCCCCTCCAGGGCTCCAGTCTGTGAGACACAGCCCTGTTGGAACCCTTTCTGCCCCCACCTTCCCACAGCAGTCCCCTTGTTCTGATTCCCCCTCAGGACAAACAGAAAATTAAGCAGAAAGCCACACTGGCAAATGATAAAACTCCCGTGGTCTCAGTACCGGCTTTTGAGTAAGTGCAGGAAATCATGTCAGGGGGGAAAGCCCTGAGGAAATTGGCTGGAATTTTAATGTTAGGAATCTGATAAATTTGGT
Organism: Dolichotis patagonum; assembly: GCA_004027295.1. NCBI lineage: Eukaryota > Metazoa > Chordata > Mammalia > Rodentia > Caviidae > Dolichotis > Dolichotis patagonum. Next base: position 7,112 of record PVJX010010909.1, on the reverse strand, counting down.
GTTGCCAGAAAAGAGCGTGGCGTAGGGGAATTGTGGGAAGAGTGACGGGGTAATGCGTTACTGGTTGAGAATGAGCCACAGGGCTCTTTGGGTGAAATTCTGGCCAACTTAAAGAGGGGAGCGAATTTATGAGCACTGCACAGATGGCTCTTGAAAGCAAAGCCTGAGGCTTCCTCCAGCAGTCCCATGCTGAGGTCTCTTGCCACACATACCTCTATATGCTGAGGTAGATACGATAGGCACCCTTAACATTCATACATAACCTCAGTTACTCTGGAGGCCGAGGCAGGAGGATCACAAGTTCAAGGCCAGCCTCAGCCGTGTAGTGAGACCCTGCCTCAAAATAAAATTTAACAATGGCTGAGGATGTAGCTCAGCGGTGGAGCGCTTGCCTCATATGCACAAGGCTCTGTTGGTTCATTTCGAACTAAAAAGAAAAGATCATAGATATCTGCACATGGCCAAGTGGGGACATTCTATAAAATACCTGCCTAGTGCCCCTTGAGTCATCCAGGTGGGTGAAAAGAAGGAAAGACCAAGAAACCACCATGGACTCAGGAGGCTGAGGAGATCTGATGAAAAAATTGGCATTCTGGAGAAGGAGGAAGTTTCTAGAAAAAACTAGTGGAATCTAAATAAAGTCTAGAATTCTCAATAATGTATCAATGCTGGCTTCTTAGTTTTTGCAGTTATATCAAGACCATGTAGGATGTCAGTACCATAAGGGAAAGCACTGTGCTACTTTTTGTAAGTTTCCTGTAAATCTCATGTTATTCCCTCAGAACTGTGTTATAAAAAAAATTTGTAAGTCCTCTCTCAAGAATTTAAGGGAAGCCCACAAACGTTCAAAGGGAGTAGTCACAGGAAAATCTGACATGATAAGTGATTTCCCAGCAATGAGAAATGGAGGAAAAGCTCTAGGTCACAAGTAAGTGTCACTGATTTTGTTTGTTTGCTTGTTTTTGCTTTTTTATTTTTGGAGATAGGGTCTCATTCCGTAGTTCAGGCTGGCTTTGAACTCATTATGGAGCCCAGGCTGGCCCGAAACTTACGGTGGGCCTCCTGCTTCAGTCTCCTGAGTGCTGGGATTATAGGTGTACAACACCACAATCAGCCAGAAGTGAGAGTCTTGCAGCAGCTAGGAACCTCACATGACTGGGTTCACACAGATAACACTGAACATTTACAACTCTTGTCAAAGGTACTGACCAGAAAACATGTCAATTTAGGCCTTGATACAGTGTGAAAATTGGACTCTTCTCTGAGAACTCGTGAACACAAACTGTCCTAGTTTAGAGTTTAAATTTATTACTTCCTGTCATGTGATGAATTATGTCCCTTAAAATTCATATATTGAAGCCTTTGACTGCCAGTACCTCAAGCTGTGACTGTGTCTGGAGATAAGCCCTGAAGAAAATGGTTCAATTAAAATGAGGCTGTAAGGTTGGGGTTTGATCTAATGTGAAAAACATCCTTATAAGGAGAGGAGATTTGGACCCACAGAGAGACACCAGGGTGTACACATACACACACCATGTGAGGACACAGCAACAAGGTGATAGTGATGCTGTAACAAAACCACTGACTCAGTGACTGATAACCAGTAGAAATTTACTTCTCACAGGTGTGGACACTAGAAGTCCAAGATCAAGGCAAATTAGCATGACCAAGGTCTGGTGTGGGTCCAGTCTCTACTTCCAAGATGGCATCTAGAACATGGCTGCCAGTGGAGGGGCTGCACACTGTGTCTTCACACTGTGTCTTCACACTGTGGCAGAGCAGAGAAGAGCAAATGCACTCTCTCAAGACCTTTATAAGGGCCTTAATCCTATCTACCAAAGCTTTGCCACATGACCTAATCACATCCGAAAAGCCCCACCTTTTAACTCTATTACATTGGCAATCAGTTTTCAATATTTGCATTTTGGGGAACACTGTCAGTGTTCTGGTCAGCACCTTTTGGGGTCCTACATAGCAGTGACCACCTACAAGACTGCAAGGCTCAGGCTTCTTCCAGTATGCCTCGGGAGAAATCAGCCTCGCCATACCTTAGTTTTGTCCCCTTTGTTTTTCTTTGTGGTGCTGCGGGTTGAACCCAGAGTAGCCACTCCTGAGTTGCATCTGCATCTCCAGTCCTCCACATCCTGATTTTTGAACCTTTGACCTCTAGAACTTTTAGAAAACAAATGTTTCTTTAAGTCACCTAGTCTATGGCGTTTCATTATGATGGTCCTAGAAAAAGAATACTGTACTCCAAAGTCCCAGGAAAGCCCAGACAGAAAAGTTAACTTTAAGTACCTGAGGCAGCTAAGACCCTTTTAGAGTGAGTCGTGGGGGAGAATTTACCCTCATTGCCACATCCCAGGGGTCTCCATAGGTCAAGATCAGCTACACATGCACACACGGGAAAGCAGAAAACCAGATGACTGGGTTTTAATAAACAGAAGTTTATTTGCTCTCATTCAATAAGGAAGTAAACTGCTGTCTAGGGCCGGGGCCGAGGGCCTCCAGGGCTCTTGGGACCTTGAGGTTCTCCATTCTCTTTTTACCAACCTGATGGAAAGGGTTTAAGAGACTTTGGAAGAAGCATACATGACTTGCTAGGAATTTCATTAAAAAGGAAAGTAGAGAAACGGGGAGGGGTCATCCAAGAAAATAAACACAGAAAAGTTCTGTTTTAAGGAGAACCCATCCAAGGCTCAGGGCTGACGGAATGAACCGGAAGGCAGGGGAGAGTGTATTGTTGCAGCACAGAGGGGCAAGTGTGGGAGGATGCGTCTCAGCTGGTGACAAGGGAGGACATTTGACACTCAGATTATACAATGCATGACCTGAGCAGGAAGCGGAGCTCAGGCTCTGAGTTGGGACCAGAGAGGAGATGGACAAGGAGTTACCCTGAGGCACACTTGAGAGGCTCTGGCTGGTACAGTCCCTCCCAGGTTGTAGCAGGTACTTCCATGATGTGTCCCCATGATTACAAACAAGTCATCTGCTCTGCTATACTTGCCTGCATTCAGGGGGACTGGAGTGGGTGGGAGGGTGTTGGGGACCTGACTAAGGGAGATTTAAGTGGCAGGTTGGACAGAGTTTTCCAGAGATACAGAATCATCATCAGCAGAGAGAGAGAGAGAGAGAGAGAGAGCGAGAGAGAGAGAGATCTGTTTTAGAAAATTGTCACACATGGTTATGGAGGCTTAGTCCAGACTGCAGGGTGGGCCAGCAGGCTGGCAACCCAAAGAAGTCTGCAGTAGAAAGTGAACAGTCATCTACTGCAGAATGCTTTCTTGGTAGGAGAAGTCAGTTAAGGTCTTCGACTGATTGGATGCAACCCATCCCCATTACAGAAGGCAGTCTACCAAAGACCACCAACTTAAATGCAAATCTCATCCAAAGACGTCCTTACAGGGACATCTAAAATATTACTGACCCAATCAGCTGGGCCCTGTGACATGTACATTCACATATGAAATTAGCCATCAGGGGAAGTTTGTGTTGGTACAGAAGCGGGAGCCTGCTGAGGGTGTGAACCGCTGCAGGGACTTCCTGCCTGCTACGTTTCCCAAGCCATTAGGAAGCAGATCTGGGAACGGACAGCCGGAAGTTAAGATGCATCTGTGACCCAGGCTGCCCAGCACCACAGCAGAGAAGCTGAGTTTAAAACACACAGAGAAGTCTGGGGAACTCTTCCAAGTCTTACAGCTCACATATAAGACACTTGAATGACATCTGAATTTGCCAGAAATCCTGAAAATATGAACATCTTTCCCATTTAATCCTTGTGAAAGAGAGAAATTCCTCTGTACTATCAAAAGTAGAAAGCAACTTCTCTTCATCAAGCTTGAGGAAAGACTAAATTATTACTCTATTATCTCTGTAGAAAATGAAGAAGTGGTTACCAGCATGCAGCTCCCCAAATGAAAGACATAGTATTATCATAGGTGCTTGTTAATAATCAGCTTCTTGAAATTTGCCTTTGGTGGCAATTTCTTTTTTCATGCTAGATAATGCTCACTTTTGTATGTGTAATTGACTGCTATTTTTTCATAGAGTCCCTCTGATTTTTTGCAGGGAGTACGGGTTCCATAAAACTAGGATCAATCCTTGCCTACAGTTTAGGAGATGCAGCCAGAGAAGGAGGAGAGAAAACAGCAGGACTCACAGCAGGAAGAGGAGTATTTTAGGGAGCAATACTGTCCAGTAGGGAGACACTGTGACCTTGTCATTGATGCCTTTCAGATCCATGCCTCTCAGGGGCAGTGCTGGAAAAATCCCACCTCTGTGAATTAGAAGATTGCAGGAAGTCATAAACCATCCCATTTCAGAAAAGCTTAGCAGTTGATAAGCCACTCATCTGCTCTGGAATCCTTAGGGGTGCAGTTACCAGATGTAGCTTGTAGAAATTTATGATGTCCAGTTTAACCTGAGCTTCAGATAAACAATGAATATTTTTAATATATGTATGTCCAATGCAATAATGGGCATCTTGCTAGCCAGCACTACCCAGGAGCTTCTTAAAATATAATTTAGTAGGTTACCCAGGGAGTTTGTAAGTAGGTAAAGTTAAGTCACTCTTCCAAAAAAAATTTTTTTTAAATCCTGTGAACTATTGAAGTCCATCTCCCACATTTATTTCTGATCCACATTAACTTTCTGAATACTCCATGAGTGGGAAATGTTTTAACTGAGACTCTCGTTCCCTCCCCACAGAGCAAGGCAGTGAATCACAGCACTACAGAGGAGCCCCTGATGGAAGGTGATTGCGACCCAAAGATGCTGATCTGGTCGGGTAGGTGTTATGGCTCATGTCAATGTTCCCCTAAAGCCTCATGCAGTCCTAGGTGGGGCTTCCTCAGAGGAGGCTGAATCGAGAGTGTGTGACTGATTCATGGGGCAATGCTGGGATCCTAGGTGTTGGGACTAAGGGTGGGTGGTTAATGAATCAGTCCACTGATTGGTTTGGCACCACCTTAATTTCTGTAGCTTGGATATAATGTAAGGGACAGAAAGAGATTCGCCTCATCCTTTGTTTGCTTTGCTACCTTCTGCCTGACATGAACTGTTTCTCCCTTGCCACACCACCCTGCCTTGGAGCCAGCTGATTATCGACCAAAACCTCTACAAACTGTGAGCTAAATAAACCTTTACCTTTGGGTGTTGGGTATTTTGTCTCAGCAATGAGAGGCAAGTAACAAAGACAGTAGGTATTGTGGATCTCCTTTTCTGCTTCATTTTTACTGCCTCACTATGGTGGTCAAGGTGACCCACAAGAACAGTCACTCAACACACACCCACCAGTGTCTGGGGACGCCTCCCTGGGCACGTGACCTACAGACTGAGAAGGCTTTGCTCTGGTGCCAGCACCTTCCCATTCTCCATAATCTTCTCTTTGAACTTGAGAGAAGACTATGGACAAGGGACTCAGGTGGCCTCTGCTACTCCCAGTATGCTATTGGGTGACTGACAGTGGTGGTCCAGCGGGCAGTGGAGGGGTGCAGCGTGCAGCACCTCCTCCCTGAGGGTCTTCCTTCCCACAAGGGCAGGGTGGAGAGTGGTGGTAACGCCGATACATGGAGACGGGAAGCGAAGATGGTTGAGCAGGTTTTGAGCAGTGGTTCCCCTGCTCTTAGAAAAACAAAGCACCTGCGATGATGCATGTACAAGGAACGAGATAGGACACGCAATTTCACGATTCCAAATGGCTTAACTACCCTGACAATGTCACTTAAAATCAGCACTGCACCAGACAACGATGAAAGGTAACATTCCAACTAATCATTTAAAATTTTAATTTTTCTTCACTGACAAGATAAGTTTAAAGGGCATTTTTTTTTTTTGGGTACTGGGGATCAAACTCACGACCTCAGGCTTGCAAGGCAGGTGCTTATGCCACTGAGCTAAATCCTCAGCCCTAAAGAACAAATCAAAAACAAGCAAAAACCCCAAGAGGAGGTGTGAGAGAGGGAAGCAGGAAGGAGGATGCTTGTTCTGTTATCCTTTTAATGGTCCTGGTCCCCCTGCATTCTGAACAAGGGGGTCACACATTTTCACTCTGTGCATGGACCCCATCACACTGCAGCCGCCCAGCAGCACTGCGTCACCTCACCTCACCAGACGCACCTCACCAGACGCTGCAGCACTGTGGTTTTGTGCGCAGTTAGGGTGAGAAGGGAAGGGGCCACCCGAAGGGCCTGGCTGGTACTTTAGGAAGGGCAGAGCTGACTGCGATTTCTGGAGGAATGCGCTTCTGAAATGAGGCAGGAAGGTGACCGAGCTGAGACTCAGTCGACCCTCGTGCTTTGTCTCAGCATCTTCCTGCCAAGGGAGGACAGATAGCCCATGCAGGAAACTAGAGGGGGAGATGGAGGCCAAGTCAGAAGAGAGTCCCTCACCGTCAGTCTTACGAAGTATCAGCTAAATAAAGTTAGTGAACTAAATGAAAGTAGCCATAGACTGTATCACTAGTACATAAGACGGCTTTATTTTGATTATAGATCAACATAAATATTTTATGGAAATTTAAATAGGCCCACAAATATCAGGAATAACAGTCCTGTACTCCTGTGGCAAAGTTCTAAAGTGTTTTCTTTGCAGGTGCTCTGGAAGTAACATCAAAATGTCACCGCCCGGTGACTCGGAAGGTCCACCTTCTTTTTGGAATCTTAAATATGTCCTTAAAATTGACAGTGTGGATTCCCAAGAGAAGGCAAACCAAAAGACACTGTGAGATGGTCTGGATTTCCCTGACCTGCTGTTCTTCATCTCCTGTCAGTTAAGAGAGCCAGGTGACACTAAAAAAGTAATCAAAATGTCTGTAGTCATTGAAGCCCAACTCATGCTGAACCGAGGCCATCTGTCAGGGAGAACCACAGGAGACCTCCCGGGTGAAAGGAATTTGCATGTAAACCCCCCACCCCTCTACACAACATCTGGAATGCACTTAACTCTTACTTATGTTACAGTACTTATTTTAAATAGCATTTTGTAGGAAATAAGTGATCCTTTTTTATGCACAATGGACCAATTAAGTCACTGATTATCTGTCTCTATACCCAGCAATACAAAGTGAAATCTTACATACTACTAAACATACATATTGACCACTTGGTTCGTTT